>PVKB01000635.1:499361-644082 GCA_004027205.1 Ctenodactylus gundi | reverse complement strand
TACTGCCACCTCTGACTGTCTCTGGTGTGCAGGAAAAGTGAATGGCTCCTGCTGACGTCACTGCCTGCGACGGCTGTTGAGTCCTGTTTCTGATCTGGGATTCCAGGATCTTTTCTAGGGGAGCGCACACTGCCTTTATAGTACAAACACCCGTGCGGGGGTGGGGGGGATGGGGGTGTTTCTGAGGCCGCCTGCAGGCAATGATTCCCACTAGTCCGGGTCCGCACCTACCTCGGGCTGAGGTCTGGCCTCCGGACCTGGTTTGTGATCTGTGGGTGCCGGCAGCAGGGGGCTGCGCTGAGTCGGCTGCTTCTGACACGCCCACAGCCTCTTCTCCCGCCGTTGTGTGCTCCGTCCTCTCCAGCTCCGTTCAGTCAGACGTTCAGATCCCCTTGAGCGACCCTCCATCCGCCGCTGCCTGCCATTTGCCGCCCGCTATGGCGGCTTACTGGACTGTGGGGATTTTTTTTTCCCCCTCGGGTTTTGATGATCCTTCGGAGTTTCTGGCCTCCCGCTGGTCGCCTTTCAGTTTCTGGGGGTGCGCCTCTCTTTCCTAGCTACACCAAACACGCTTTTTCTAACTATCTTCTTGACTTTTTAAGTGAGTTGATGAGGAGACTTGGTGCAGTGCTGTTACTCAGCCGCCAACTTGACCGTAAGTCTTTGTAGGTTTTTAAAAGCTACAGCCCCTTAAAGCCACCATTCCTTGGATCTCTTACCTGTAAGGCAGATTTGAGAGAAGTGCTTCTCTCCATATGTGGCTGATGTTCCTTCTTCAGCTCCTGGAACACTGACTGACCAGAGTTGCTGGGCCCTACTGTGGTTCCTTTGGCACACAGTCCTCTGGGACAGGCCCTGGGACACTCTACACCGGCACTTTATCACGCATGCTCTACCCATTCTAATACACTTTATAAGGACAGGCGGATTCCGGTGTGGTGGCCTCTCATTTCCTCTGCAATCAGAGTAGCTAAGCTACCTGCTATGAACTGACTGAATTATGTCCCCTTATCCTCCAGTTCACATGTTGAAGCCCAGACTCCCAACATGACTGTATTTGGAAATGGGGCCTATGAAAAAGTAATTAAAATTAAAAGAGGTCATGCAGGTGGGATCCTGATCCTATAGGATTAGTATTTTTATGAAAAGTGACATCAGAGAGTCCTCTCTCTCCACATGTGTTCAGGGAGAAGGCTATGTCAGGACAAAGCACCGTGCACAAACCAGAAAGGCAGTCTTTGCCAGAATCCAAACACTGCCAGACGTTGATGTGGAACTTGCAGCCCACAGAACTGTGGGAAATACGTTTCAGTCACTTACAACACCCAGTCTGTGGCTTTTTGTTATGACAGCCAGGGCAGACCACAACATGGCCCGCCTTTAACCTTTCAGATTTCTAGGTGTGAGCCAGGCACTAATCGAGGTGCTGTTCACACTTCTGGGATCATATATTCAATCCCTTGGGAGGTCCTCCTGCAGCATGAAGTCTGTTCTTTGGCCTGACAGGAGTATAGGAGGGAACATCCCCCACCCCACTGGCAGAGCCGGTGTTGGAACAGGCATTTCAGCAACTCTTTGCAGAAACTATTCTGTGTTCACTAAAGCCTAACTCTTTGAGTGCGGCACAATAGGTGAGGGGTACCGGACTGAGAACTTTGGTGTGACAGTTCAGGTATTGTCTCAGGCATGTGGTGCCTATTGTCTTGATGTCAGTGTAAGCTTCCATTTTCACATGATTTAATACACATCTGGTAGGAAGCTCGACTCCCACATCTGGAACGCAGTTCTGACTATGATTTGTGGTCTTTCTTCAGTTACATTGCACTGATCTTCCTGTAGTATAAGGATTCCCGATTGTAAGCTCCTGAGGACAGGGCGGTATCTGCTGACTTGACCACTGTATCCCTTCGTGGTTGGTGTGCTTAGCAGAGAGCCCAGACTATTTTACGTGTGGAAATCACCACATGGATGGCAGCTAGTGCAGTAACTGGCACATAACAAAAGCTCAATAAGTACTTGTTAAAACTGTTGAATGGAACTGAGAGGCCAGCACTCCAGTGCCAGAACAAGGGACTTGGAATTGTAGAAAGATGCTGAAGGCCTCTAGTTGGGCCAAGGTCTATTCAATGAGGAAACTTCCATCTACACACAGCTGGGCCGTGTTAGCACCTGGCCATTTCCCATGAGGGCCGTCTGGGCCTGCTTCCATGCCGGCCTGCTTCTTACCACCTCTCTGCTTTCTTTCAGGTGAACATGGCCTATCTCCTGCTCCCTTTTAGACCTAAATCACATCTGGCCCTCAAAGGTGGCAATTACTGGAGACAAAGCCTTGCTCCTATGATAAGCTACAGTCAGCTGCAGGAGTCTAGTATCTCGGCCACCCTCAGGAGAAGGGACTCTACCCTGGATGTCAGTGTCAGTGTCAAAGACAGACGTGGTCTGTGTTTTGGTAGATTAGCCTTGAATCTTGGCCCAAACAGGAGGGGAAAAAAAAATCAGAGGCACATTTAGGACAAGGGACTGAAGGTCGTTGCTGCTTCAGTTTTACCTCTATGTGCTTTGTAGCCTTTGCAAAATTTTTTCCTCTCTAAAAGAGCTGGGTGGGAGAATCTGCTGGCTAATGCTTTGCATATGTATGTTGCAAGGAATAATGAGACAGGCTCCGCGAAGCATGTTTTGTCCTTGGGGGACAAACAGTACAAGCTATTTATTTTAAGAGCATAGCTTAACCAGCTCATCCAGCTTATCCCAGAAACACCCCCGGGCTGTCTTGGCATGGTCTCTGCAGAAGGAACAACATCCAATTAGGTGTCCTTTTCTGCCTGGAGCCCAGCTAAACACCCCTGCCCCACCTCCCAGCAGAAGACAAAATGTTGTTGGTCTGGCATTCAAGATCACGCGTGTTTGTCCACGACCATTCCTTGGACTTGCTCATTCATCTAGAAGTCCTATGGTTCCCTTCATCTGCACCAGGCTTTGTGGTGGGCCCTGAGAGTACTGGGAACATACTGGTTCTCTCTACCTCCAGTTTCAATTCCTGCCATTCCCATGACGCTGTACGCTGTGTAGCAGCAAATTCCACCCATGTCTGTCCCTTGCACAATCTCTCCTTTCTACCTGGAATGGCCTTTCCTCTCCTCTGCCTGCCAAACCTCACTTCTCCTTCATGTCCCTTTCTGTGAGATGTGAGCTCCAGCTTTCTTGGTGTTGCATGTGGCCACACCCGCTTCACAGAGCGATTGATGGTCCTCGATTATTCTGAGACTTTCCTTGCTCCAGCCAAGCAGGATCGCATTTTTAGGTGGTTTCATCCATGCATCAGCCTCAGGACCCAAACCTGGCAAACAAACATGTCATCAGGCCATTGTGGGCTGTGTAGTTCTGATAAGGCCATGTGTATTGTAGCCTTAGGAAAAGCTGGGACCCAGGGTGGGTCGACAGGGGTACAAAAGGCCTTGGGAAGCTTATATGATAATGAGACAAGAAGAATAAATATTTTGGTGTTTGATTTATTAATGTTTTCTTTTTCAAAGGAGAGCCAGAAAGAATCAGGCTCATTTTCCAACTTGAGGAGGAAGTATAGGCTGTGGCCAGCTGAGGGTGGTAACTGAATGTGGCAGGGTGAGAGTTAGCAACTTAACCACCTGCTTTTGCACCCACACTAGTGGCCCACCAGGTTTCCTCTCCTGGAAGCTGCCCATCCTAGCAAACAGGCCTGGAGTGTCAGCCGACAGGTCCTGCCCCGAGTTCTCCTGAGAGTCCTAGACAGTTTCCTCTTTACCTCCTGTTTTTAAAATATAGGGTATTAATACAAAATTTGAAGTTAAGTAAGACTAGCAGATCAGGATCCGACTGCCATTGAAAGGACAGTTACATTTTTCAGGTGGAGAGAGTTTGCTATGAGGGGCCATAGCACCAGGGGAAGCACCAGGATTGTTTAGGGGGCACAAGGAGCAGAAAAAAATGTTCAGGGTACATATTTGGGGACATAAATTCTGGATTGGCTGGCCTGCATCTGAAAAGCACTTTCAGAGTGAATTATTTACTGTCTTCAGCCATTGGCCGGGCTTGGAAGGGTCTGGAAGTAGCAAGGCCCCCAGATTCAAAGCATCAGAGGGCTGGGGGAGGTGTAGCTGAGTGATTAGAGAGCTTGCCTGGGAAGTGCAAGGCCTGTGTTTGATCCCCCAGCACCACCTACTAGCTGGGCATGGTGGTGCACACCTATAAGAGGCAAGAGCAAGAGGATTGCTGTGAGTTCTAGGCCAGCCTGGGCTACATTCTGAACTGTACAGCAAGATACTGTCTCAAAATAAAAAGCATCGGAAAATAGAAAACATACTCAGTGTACCTCTTTATACTCAGGAGTATGGCTCTGTACCTTAGATCTTGCTTCTACTCTCTGGTAGGTGGGCCAGGTGGTCCTATATGGACTGACACTGTCATCTTGTCACTTTTTAGTAGCTCCAGGGTAGCTTGAGTAGGGGTGCCTGGGATTGAGCCCGCCAGGACATGGAATGCAGGAGACTCTGGATAGTGGGAGGGGTGGCTGTGGTGCTGGACGAGCCATGGGGAAGCGCATGCAGGTGTGGAAGGAATGGTGGCACCGTAGACCAAGGACTCTGCAAAGGACAGGATCGTGGTCAAGGGCTTCAGTGGAAAGTTTCACCTATGCCTAGAATTATCATGCCTTACTAAATATCAACTTTTTTGAGGTAAAAGTGATTGGATGAGATTTCTTTGGGCCACAGTAGCTGGGATACTTTTAAGCTGTGGTGTCCCATGTCTGGGAATGGCCCTGCAGAACAGATTGGGCAGAGAAGGAAAAATAAGAGAAAACAAAGCCCATCTGCAAAGGCGTCCGGGCTTGCTTTCTTTAATCATCTTTAATGCTGTCGTGTCTCTATTAAGAATGTGCATAAAGACGCAGCCACTGGAATCTGCAAGAATGAGTTGCTAACTGGGTAGATCCTTTCTGAGGAGCCAGCAGTGGAGTCAGTAGTCCTCCAAATTTAAGTTCAGAAACACTTCCTGGAGTGACACGGGAGAGCGAGTGCTTAGCTGAATGGATAGAGTAAAGCATTCAGGAAGGCCCAGAATGCTTTTGGCCCCATGACAGCCACAAGAGAGGTCACCACTAGCCATAATATAAAGGTTCCTTATCTTCTGAGTGGAAAAGCTCATACTGCCTAAACAAAAGACATCAAGCAGCACCCCTGGTGGGACGGGCCCTTTTACTCACTCATTTAGTATCTATAAGTGGACTTTTGTCCTCCATATATAAGCTGAGGGAGGACAGCTGCTGCCCAGAAGGAACTCAGAGTGTAATAGAATATATTACTCCATATTCCATTGCTATATCAAAGTATCCGAGGCTGGGTACCTGTGAAGAAAGGGAGTATATTTAGCTGGAAGCTTTGAAGTTTCAAGGCATGGCATCAGCATTGGCTCAACTCTGGTGAGGACCTCACTTGCTGTGGAATACGGCAGCATAATGGTGACAGGAAGCCAGACAGTAGGCTTCTTTCTCTTTTATAATCATCCCTTGGTGGTTATAAAAGATAACTAGGACACCATGAGAACTATATCGATCTCCTTTGAGGCTGATGCCCTAATGACCTAGTTACTTCCCTCAGGGCTCTACTTCTTAAGGATCCATTTCTCCTATCATCACCATACTCTTGAAACCTTGAGGAGAAACTCAAAGCATAGGTGGCGAGGCAACCTGGAACTGAGTATCAAGGTGCTGAATAGCTGTGGGGACATCAAGGAAAGATATCAGAAGTGGACAGAGAAAGGGAAGGCAGGGCAGAAAACAGCATATGGAAAGACCAGAGATATCAGAGAGCTCAGAGTAGGATTTGGCAGATGTCATCTATAAACGGGGAGAAGATAAGTAGTTTAGGCTTTGAAGATTATGCACTCTCTGACCAACCTCTTCTTCCGTCCTACAGTGCAAAGGCAGGCACAGACAAACAGATGGGCCTGCCTTGTGACAATACAACTTCATTTTTAGAAGGAAGTGGGAAGGATTTATTGGTGGGCCATTGCTTGCAGAGTGCCTTAGCTACTTGCTCATTGTTGGGACACAATTCCCGACAACCAGAATCTAATGGAGGAAAGGTCTATTTTATCTCATGTTTTCAGAAGGAAGGCCTCAGTCTATTCATGGGCATCTGACAATGGTGGAAGGTCATGGTGGAGGCCTAGCCTGTGAAAAGCTGTTCACAGAATCACAAAAAGAAGCAGAAAAAGCAAGTGGTGGAGCTAGCAAAGGAGTTCCGTTTTTTCTAAATCATGTCCCATGATTCCCCCCTTCCAACCAGCCCCACTTCTTAGCAGCTCAGGAAATGAATGGATTAACCTCCCTCCCTGGATCGCTTTCCAGATACATGAGGCTTTTGGGGGACATTCCAGGTCCTAAACATAACACAGACACCTGGTGTAGAGAGTTGGGGGTTCACTGGCAATTGCTCGGATTTCTTCTAAAGTGATGAGTGGGCCTAGCAAAGAGTTGTGGGCCTGAAAAATGATCCTACAATTTTGGACACCCTGGAGAAAAAACTGACCATCCCATTAGAAAGAAGTGGGAGTGGTCTGTCTCAGCATTAAAGATATTCCTCCTTTCTCTCTGGCATCTGCTGTCAGAGTAATTGCAACGATTCTTTTTTCTGGCTGTTTCTGGTAATTCTTCTTCATCCTTAATCTTTGAAGTCTTATTACAGTGTGACATATGGATTTATTTCTGTTTATTCTATTCATTATAGTAGCTATCCCTCATGCATGGTTTTACTTTCTACCATTCAGTGCTCCAAAAATATTAAATGGAAAATTCCAGAAATAATTCATAGGTTCCAAACTGTGCCCAATTCTGAGTGGTGTGACAGAGCCTCACATTGTCCCACGTGGAGGATGTGAATCAACCCCTTATTCAGTGTGTTCATACTACGTATGCTTAGGAGTTGTCTTGGTCAGATTGGCCCGGAGAGTACCTAAGTGCTTGTGTTTGAGTAACCACTTGTTTTACTAATAGCCCTAAAGCAAAAGATTAGTAATGCAGAAATTCAGGTATGCCGAAGAGAAGCCATAAAGTGCTGTCTTAGTGACTTCTTTCTCAATTTAAGGAAAACATTGTTGCTAAGAAGTTGTTAAGATCTATGGTGTGTTGTTACAGTTGTTGCGTTATATTATTAGTTATTTATAAATTAAACTTTATCATAGGTATATGTATGTACAGGGAAACCACAGTCTATGTAGGGTTTGGTATTATTCTTGGTTTCAAGCATCTACGTGGGACACTGGAACTATCCCTTGAATGGGGGACTACGGTATTTATAGTGTGGGTTTTTTTTTTTCCCCAATACTGAGGATTGAACTAAGAGCCCTGCACATCCTAGCACTGTAGCTGAGCTACATCCCCACTCTGTGTGTTTGATCTTGAGACAAAGTCTCACTAAGTTATCCATGCTTGCGTTGCATTTGTGATCCACTTGCCTTAGCTTCTGAGTAGCCGGCTTTACAGGTGTGTGCCACCACACTCAGACTTAGCGAGCTTATTTATTGAAAGACTGTGTCTTTGATTCTTGGACATCCTTAGCCATTATCTGAAATCCAGGTCAGTTGTCTTTCCTTTTATGCTTGTTTTTGTTGCAGTTACTAGATAAAAATTGACAGTTTGCAAACTATCTTTATCTTATCTTCACTTTCTTTTTATTCCTTTGTCTTTCTATACTGCCTCTGGGATAAAATTCTTCAATCTTATCTTTCAGTTGATGAATCTTGTTGATTCATTTCTCTCTAGAACTTATCCAGTGTTTGGTTTGCAGTTTAATGACTTCGCTTGTCAGTGCTGAGTTTTCTGGTTTCTTTTTCCTCTGTACTCGATCTTTTCACGATTTCCCGTTCTTTGAAATTGTGTGCTACCCTTTGATTTATCTCTTTGAACATCCTAACATAGCCATGTTAAAGTCCAGCTCACATTTGCAGCTGGCTGTCTGCAGATAGATAATGTCTGCCCACCATGACCTGCTAGCTTATTCTGGACAGAGAAATTCAAGCAGGGCCATCCAATGTGGTCTGTCGCTGTGTTTGGAAAGCATGACCAGTGTCACTGTGGAGTGATATTTGTGATCAACACAATGTCAGCAGCACAGGGTTCATTTGAGGGTACTTATGAGAGAGGCATTCAAACTTTGAGAACTTGGCTTTGCTGTGTTAGATCAGAAAGACAGCAGATCTGATTTCTCTTTGGGCAGAGGTTTGTTTATCCTGAATTCAAAGCCAACAGCCCTATTAGTTTTGAACTGACTTGAATATTTTTCCACATTTGGGCAGACCCACTTACGTGCCAGCAGAAGGGTACAATAACATATTGTTATGACTCTCTCAGGACGGGGCTGCGCATTATTCATCTTTCATCCCTCCACCCTCCATCTACCACACTGCTCAATAAAAGTTTATTGATTTGCATTGTAAAATGGATTGCTAATATATGAGTCATGATATAAATAGACTTTCTACCCCTTACTATACATTCAGATGGGTGTTGCAGCGTCTTTGGGAGCCTCTGTCTTAATTAAGCCTGTGGCTTTTGCTCCAAAAGCTGCAGGGGCCCTGTTGAAATGACTCTGTGGCCATTATATAAGCAGATGATCCCATGTCTACCTTGTGGTCACACTTCACATATATGGACGGTATGCATGTATGTGCATGCATATATATAGAATAAAAATGCAATATTATTATGTAATATATGTGCGTGCATTATGTTTATTTTCTAAAAAGCCCAAATATTGCATAAGCCATTAGTACGTCAAACCAACCCCATTGCAGCATTTGCCATATTCTGTCTTCCTTTTCTTGAGTCCCAGTTTAATGAAATGACATTTGGTTTCCATTGAGCTTTCAAAATCTGTCAGTATTTGATAGGTCAACAGTCATAATTGTATGTTGTCTTTGCAATATACTATTTTAACGATGTGTTAATACATAGCAATCCTTGGATGGGACTTCCAGAATTGCTGCTTTATAACTATCAGCTGGCATGTTGAAACTAACCTTAGTGGTAAGAAAGCCAATTGCTGGAGATACAACATTATTAGTCAATGGATTGTTGAATGTGTGATTGGCACACATAGGAATAAGCTGGAAGTAAGTACTCAGGGACCTCTAAAACTTCTAAAGAACAGCTCGTTTGCAGAGGTCCTGGGTGAGCAGATGGAGAGTAGCTTCTTAAGGGGGGGGGGGCTTGGCATTGCAAAGGTGTAGTGGACCATAACAGAGCAGTTCTCCATTCCCCGGAGACTGAGGAGTGAGCCCACGATGGACACTTAGGCATTTACAGTGGGGCCCATGTCAGGGGAGGATACTCCTTTAAAACTGGAGAAGGAAAGGGGAAATGGAGAAATGGAAAGGGAGAGAAGTAGGCAAGAAAGGTGGATGTGGGGAAGGAGAAAGAGAATAAGGAATTTAAAAAAGTGAGATAGCATGCACAAAAGTGTGAGAATTTGGGGGGTGGGAAGGAAGAAGGAGAAGGAGAAACTCGTTGAAAGCTAACTCAGGGACACTTTTTCCTGAGCCTATCCGAGCTGAACTCCATGTCTGTGTGGTCGCTGGTGTGTCTCACACAGAATGATGCAGTTACGCTGGATGTGAATGTCAGGAACTGGTGGATCCTAAAGCAGCCCTGGCATGGGCTGGTGCTCTCCGCTCTTAGTGCTTCAGAAGGGAGTTTGCTTTGGCTCACTGGGTTCTATCTAACCAAACACTCTCTGAGTCACTGGGTCCTTTACAATGCAATGGACTCCCTCATTCCTGAGCAAGTAGTCTGCTCTGAGGGAAATCCCAGTACTCTGAGGAATTCCAGGAGGAAAACCTTCTAATTTCTTGGTTATTTTTGAATGTTATCCCCTGAAATGCTGATGCTGTGAAAGCCTCTGAAAGAAGCTACATTTCTGGGGAGGGCTTCAAAGCCAGGAGGACTTATAGGTCATAGAGGAGGACAGTTGTACTTGTAATAGCTTTCTGTAGCTGTGACAAAAACCCCTGAGAAAAATCAACTTAAAAGGAGAAGGGACTTAGTTTTGCCAGAAGTTTGAGACTTAAGTCCGTGAGTGCTTGGCCCTGTGGCTTTGGGAGTATGAGGAGCCAGACCATCACGGCGGGTGAAGTCCAGAGCGGATCATCATCTACCCCTCATAGATGGGGAGTGGTAGATGCTAAGCTGCTCATTTTATGGTGGCCAGGAAGCAGCGAGAGCAGGAGAGAGCAGGGTCCGAATATCTCCTACGCAGGCACACTCCCAATAATGTACCTTCATTCCATTAGGTCTCATCTCTTTGTTTCCACACATGGGCCTTTGGTGGACATTTAAGATCCAAGCCAGGGGATTCCATACTGAGCTACCATGTCACAGACTTGTCCTGGTAAGACTAAGAGCCACATGCTTAGCTAGGGCTTTGATTCTGAAAACACCCCAAGGTGGCACTGCAAGCTTTCATGGTAACACGACAGCAAGCTCCACAAAGACCCTAAAGGAACTGATGTTCTCTGATTCCTGAGTGCCATCCTTAGTCTCTTGCCCCACAGATAAAGTGACAAGGAGAGAAAACAGCTTCTTGGTTACTGTGGCAACCACCTGGAAACACCTATCTGTGTTGACAAGGGACAGTTGACAAGGGGAAAATTTTGAAAAATGGCATACATCTTTTTCTCATTGACTTCAAGCTTATTGTCCAAATATTTGTATCACTAGACATATAAGCCAAAAAATCATCAAATTTAGAGTGCATTTTTATTACCCAGTACAAACATCTTCTGGTACAGTCTTCAATTTATCTGAAATAATGTAAACAATAGAAATTGGAACTAGAAGAGGACAAGTGTGTTTACTTAGTACACTCATATGCTGCACACCAGGGATCCAGTGTCACAAAAGAGGGACACAGTGCAATTTCTGCCTGCCCTGGTAGAACTTTATTTTCATGTAAAATAGTTAACAAAACAATTCTAGGTTATGGCAAGTGCTGAGGAAGAGATAAACATGGCAGTCACACATGGGAAGCCACACTGGATGCCCCAGGGAACATCTTGTAGGAAATAACCTTTGAGCTGTGACATGCAAAATGCAGATAAATCAGCCAAGGGAAAAACTTCAGCATGAGCAGGGATGTTGCAAGCAGAGAGAGGGACACTGGGAAAGGCACAGAAGTGAGGGAGAGGGAGGATCTCAGGAGAGAAACAAGCTGTGGCTGGTGCGACATCGTTGGGAAACACGGCAAGGTCAGGACTACATCGGGCCTAAGAAGACCATGGGACCCAGAAGCTCTTGGAGGGTTTTAAGCAGGAGACTGGTCATAAAGGTCTTTATGTTTTGGGTGTTTATTGTGATTTGTGTTTTGCAGATACTATCCTGTCTAAAGTGGAGAAAACATTGAAGGGAGCCAGAGAGCAAGAGGGCGAGATATTCAGGAAATGATATGGTCCCAATGTTTGTGTCCCCTCAAAATGTATATATTGAAACAGTGAAGTAGGTTTGGGAGGGGGGTCATCTGGGAGAAGGTTAGGTCATCAAAGTGGGGCCCTCCTCAATGGAATTAGTGACCCCCCTCTCTTATGAAAGAGGACAAAGAGAGCTTGGTTTTCCCTTATACGAGGTGAAGATGAAGAAAGAAGTCACCATCTGCGAAGCAGAGCAGCCTTCCCTAGATCAACAGGCTGTTGGCAACTTGATCTTGGACTTCCCAGTGACTAAAACTGTGATAAATACATTTCTGTAGTTTATAAATTACCTAGTCTCAAGGATTTGGGTATAGCAGCCCTAACCAACGGAGATAGGAAGTTACAGCAGAGCTACAGTGGGAAACCTGGAATTCAGCATATGGTGGTGCCAGATTAGGGAGAAGTAGACAGGTAAGAGACAACATTTGGAGACAGAATGGATGACATCTTCGGCTGAATTGGACAGGGGATAGAAAAGGAAACCAAAGAAACAAAGGTTTTGATATCAGACTTGACATGCTTAGTGGTACAAATTGCTAATTTGAGGAAACCTCTGAGGGTCAAGAAGGAGGAAGTTGGGAATATAGTTTTGTATAAAAATCTGCGTTTGAGGACGCTGCGGTATGCTACAGAGATCTCTTTTTGGGGGCTAAGCTGCTCATTCTCCTGCTGCCAGGAGTGACAGCTTCCTACAGCAAGTCCATTCCAGGTGTTGCCCTCAGTACAGCCCTCAGGGATTGGTCTCTCAGGATCACACCCCATGCCCTCCAAGGCTTGCCCCCTTGATCCCATTTGGGATCACTCTGAAGGGCTGTCCATTGCTCCCTGTGGCCCTGGCGGAGCCTGTGCTGTAACTGCATCCAAGTCTTCCATCTTCCCATGCCCAGTCTTGTTCCCTAACTCATCACACTGACCTTGAGAGCATCTCCCGATGAGCTTTCTGCCCACAGATATCCATCTTAGAGGCTCGTTTCTGAGAACTCAAACCCAGGCAGTTGCCAAGCAGATCCTGAAGTAGGATTTCGGAACAGCCACCACCAGCTGAATACAAGGACCCCTGCGCAGCAGGAACCCTGCCCCCTCCCACATACTCACATGCAGTAAGGCAGGCGTTTGAAAGATGCATGGACATAGAAATGATAAGTCAGTGAAATTACATAGCCTTTGCCCAGGGTTAGTGGTACAATAGAGACAGACAATGAACACGCTGCTGCTGATTACTCACGTATTAAAGGGGAAGTATAAAGGTTGGAGAGCTTCCTCAGCAGCACACAAGGACACCCTTTTCACTTATAATCTGAGGGCACCAAGGCTGAAGATCAGGTCAGGGTTTAATGTAAAGGCCCTAGAATCTGTAGAGATTGGATCCGCAGCCCCAACAGATTGGCTACTCCTGGTCAGGGTCCTGGTTAAGAGAGCAGTGCCTGAAAAAGTATGAAGCCTCATATTCTCTGAGAATCCTGCCAGCCTGCAGAAATTGTCCTCTCTTATCTATTACAGGTATCATTGCTCCCTTGCTTGAAGATGATACTAAGGCCTCTGCCTTGCCAAGACTCCTCCCAGTTAGTATCCCCTCCCTTTTTGCCCTCCTACCAGAGAGGCAGCTAAGTCACAGCCTAACTCAGGTGGGGAAGACAAGGAATTAGATCCCAAAGGAGCAGCCCTGCTTGGCAAAAACTTATTTGCAGACACCAGGAGAGGGTGAATGAGACCCTCTCTTGCAGGTGCTAGTTAACAATGTGGACTAGAGGCGGGTGGGAAAATTCTGCTGTGCTGTGGGTGCTCTCCCTGGCAAAGCCCAGGGGGCTGGTGGTGGTAGACCTTGGGGAAAGGGCTGACCACACAGAGGGAAGTAGAAGTAGAAGCTGTGGTGGGTGATGAGAAAAGTAATCAAAGAGCTCAGGGGATGGATCTACCATGGAGAAAGCCTGGCTGTCCTCAGCCACATTCCTCAGATGGCTCTCCGAACTCTTACTGTTTTTAAAACTAAAAATATCCCAAATCCAAATCATTGCCTTCTACCACACCAACCCCAGGTAAATATCTATATACATTACACACATCAAAAAAGTTTCACAGATTAAGATTTTATACAAATTCCCTGTGATGAATGTAATTATTATATCTTGCTAACTAATATATTAATAAAAGTAAAAATGATGGGGAGAACCACAGATTTTTTTAGACAGCTGGTACGGTTTTAATGGGATATCACTTAAATGACTGGTCTATTTTTAGTATATGTGCTGCCGAAGGGAGCCACAACTGATGTCTACTTTTGTTACACTTTTTCTTTAGATGTTTTCTTTCCTCTATGATTTTGGTGCTGCTTGCCTCTATGTGCTGCTTAAAGATTCCTTCAAGTATTTTTTGTGATGCTGGAATACTGGTCACAAATTTCTTTAGGAATTTTTGGTTATGAAAAATTTTTGCTTTCCCTTCAATTTTCAGGGTTAATTTTTTCTGGATACAACAACCTGGGTTGACACTTGCTGTCTTTTTAAGCTTGGAAGATTTTGCTTCAGGCTGTCTTGGCCCTTAAAGTTTGCATTGAGAAATCTGCAGTAATTTGAATGGCTTTGCCTTGGTAAAATAATGACTGTTTTTCCCTTGCTGCTTTTAATATTCTCTCTTTATGTTGAATTTCTAAGGTTTTGATTATGATATGTTGTGGAGTCTTGTTGATGGTTGAAGTTATTTGGTGTTCTATGGGATCTTGTACCTGAAAATTCATTTCTTTTCCTAGATTTGGGGAGTTTTATTGAATTTTTTCAGTGAATAAACTCTTTAAACCTTAGGTACTATCTTCTGCTCTTTCTCCCATACCCATAATTCTGAGGTTTGCTCTCTTTGAGTCATCCATCAGCTGTTGCATCCAGCTACTTTGCTAAATTCTAATTTTGGGGTCATGCCTAATTATAGTATTTGCTTCCTCAGCCTTGTCTTCAAGTTCTGAAAATTTTTCCTCATAATGTTGGAGTTGACTTCCCTTGTTTTCAAATGTACTTTTCATAACCCAAATTCCCACTAGATTTTTTTTCCTAAAATTTCCTCTTGTCTATCAAAATGTTCTTCATATCTTACATTTCCTTATTTACCTCAGCCAACTTTTTATTTGTGGCTTCTATATGCGCTAAGCTTTGTATCCATTTGGACCACTGTTTGTTTAGTAAGTTTCTCTTTAAGAAACTGCTGATCATTGCTTGCATTTCTTTGATAATATCTTGTTTGAACTCAATTATTTTCTTTTTGCCTTCCTTCCTTATGAGCTCCATGATTTCAGGTCCCATGACTTTAGTTTCTGGGGTCTTAGGCATTTTTATGTGTGTCCTGATGGCTTGGAAGGTTTTGCTGCAGGTTCCCCTGGCTTTTAAAGTCTGCACTGAGAAATCTGCAGTAATTTGAATGGGTTTGTCTTGGTAAAATAATGACTGTTTTTCTCAAAATCTTCCCATGTTTCTGTTGCTGAGGGACTTTAAAGTCCTAGCTGAGAGGTTTCTTTGAATAGGTATGAGGGAATATAGGGAGGGCCAAATATCCTCTGAGTTCTGTGCTTTGAGTAGGCAAAGAGAGGTGACCTAACATTCCCATGGCCTCTGAGGTGTCTTGTTCACTCCAACCCGCCTCAGCAAAGCTCTCCTGCCTGTCCTGGCTTCCCTCCTCTGAGGGCAGGGCTCTCTTCCCTCAGAGGTACTCCCGCTACCACCTGAGCTATTCAGGTGGTTGGTGGCCTTTTTTTTTTTTCTCTCTCTCTCTCTGAAACTATCTCTTGTGTCAGTTTATGTTTCCCAGGAACTAATTAAGAGTGACACCCAAAACCCTGATGTGCCCATCTGAGCCTTCTTTAAACAGCTCAGACTCAGGTTCTTTTTTCTTTTTCTTTTTTTAAAATGGCTACTGCCTATTTCACTGCTCGCCATGGCTGCCCAGTATTGCTTCTGGTCTAGGCTCCAGTAGACCTTCTCTAGGGGAAGCTTGCAGTGTGTTTGTAGTCTGCACTGTGTTTTTGGGCATTTGGAGCTACTAGCTGCTGTCAATTCCCACTTCTCCTGGACCCATGCTTATCTAGGTCAGAGGTTCCAGGCTCTGGGCTTTCTTCTGTCTGTGGATGCTGGTGGCTCCGGGCCTCTGGGGCAGCTTCTAAGGATGCTGTTTTCCTCTACTTCTGATGTATCTTTAGGATTTTTGACCTTCCTGTGGCCTCCTTTTCTTCCTCTCCCAGCTAAGTTGGTCAGTTTTTAATTACATTCTCAACTTTTTAAGTGAACCCATGAGGAGACATTTTGCAGCTGTGTTACTTGGCCACCACCTTCCACGGAAGTCCTCTGTTCTGATCTTTATACTTTCTTTTCTTCTACTACTTTTGGATTTAGATTGTCCTTGTTTCTTCAGGATTTAAGATGCATCATTAAATTGTTTACTTGAGATTTTTCTCTATTTCTAATGTGTGCATTGCATTCGTAGCTATAGATTTTCCTCTGAGTATTTCTTTCATTGTATCCCATTGTTCTGGTCTGATGTGCTTCCATTGATGTTTGAGTCTAAGAAGCTTTCAATTTCTTCCCTGTTTTTTTTCTATGACTCATTGTTTGTTCAATAAATATATTATTTGGTCTCCATGTATTTGTATAGTAGTTCCTTTTATTATTGATTTGTTTTATTCCACTATGATCTGAAAGTATACACAGAATTACTTTAGTTCCTTTTATTTATTTAAACATGCCTTATGGACTATGATATGGTCTCTTTTGAAAAAAGTCCCATGTAGTGCTGAAAAAAATATGGATCCTGTCAATATTGGACTAGACACTATGTAGATACTAGTTAAGTTCATTTGTTCTATGGTGTGGTTTAATACTAATATTTCTTTGTTAGTTTTTTTTTTTTTGGTATAAACCTGTTTGTCATAGTGGGGTATTAAAGAGCTCTACTGTAAATTGTATTGGGGCCTATTTGGCCTTTCATGCCCAGTAGTTTTTTTTTTTTCTTTTTACAAAATTGGGTGACTCAATGTTGGGTGCATTGATAATTGTGATTTCTTCCTGTTGAATTTTTCGCTTAGCTAGTATATAATGTCTATATTTGTCTCTTTTGATCTGTCTTAGTTTTAAATTTGCTGTGTTTAGTATAGCTAGCTGCTTGCTTTCTGCCTGCTTACATGAAGTATTAATTTCCATCCTTTTTTTCAGTCTATGTATTTCTATATGTGTAAAGTGCATCTCTTGCAAGCCACAAATTGGTGCTTTTTGCTTTTTTGATCCTATCTGCTAGTCTGTGTCTTTCAATAGGAGAGTTGAGACCATAACATTGAGCATTATTATAATGATATATTCAACTATATCCTGTTCTCATTATGATGCTTTAGTATTGATTGTTTGTTCTACAGTATTATTGTGAAACTATTCTCTTTTCATTGTTCCCTTTTCTCTGGATTCTTTTTTGCAATAAGTCTACCTATGTCTAAGTCTAAGATTATTTTAAGTATATTCTGCAATGCTGAATATAAAAATATTAAAAATTAGTGGCCACTAATTTTTTCAGGTTTTATCATGAAAAATTTTAACTTCTCCCCTTATTTTGAAGGATAATTTTGCTGGGTATAACAGTCTTGGTTGGTACTTATTTTCTTTTATAACTTGAATGATTTTGTTCTATTATCACCTGATCTTTAAAGTTTCTGTTAAGAAATCTGCAGTTATTCTGATGGGATTGTCTTTGTAGGTTGCTTTCTGTTTTTATCTTGCAGTTTTTCATATATCTACTCTGTGTTGAGTACCTAGGATTTTTAATATGATGTGTTGTGAAGAAGTTCTCTTCTGTTCAAGGTTGTTTGGTGTTCTGTATGTTTAAAGTAGCTCAATGTTAGTTTCTTTTTCTAGATTAGGGAAATTTGGGGCTGGAGAAATGGCACAGAGGTTAAAGCATATGCCTTGTGACTGCAAGGCCATGAGTTCAATTCCCCAACACCACATAAAGCTGGGCATGGTGGTGCATGCCTATAATCCTAGCACTTTGGAGGGTGAGGCAGGTGGACCATCTTGAGTCCAGGGCCAGCCTGGGCTACACAGTGAGTTCAGAACCAGCCTGGGCTACAGAGTGAGGCCTTGTTTCAAAAAAAAAAAAAGTGAAAAAATAGAAAAATCTCTGCTCTAATTTTGTTGAATATATTCTTTTTAAACGCTGTCCTCTATTTTTCTTGTGTTCCCACAATTCTAAGATTGTTTTTCTTCAAGTCATCCATCAATTTTGCATCCAGTCACTTGTCTTTTTGTTTTTCAATCAAAACTGACCATATAGACCAATTGCTTAACCTTATCTTGAAGCATTTACATGCTCTCTACATAATGCCTCAACTAATTTCTCATGTTTTCAAATGTGTTTTTCACGTTCTAGAATTCAGCTTGGAATCCTTTCAGTCTTTGTACTTTTCTGTGCAAACGTCCTTCCATTCCTTGCATTGCCTTGTTTATCATTTTATTTGTGCCTTCTATATAGTGATTAAGCTTTTTATCAATTAAGACAGTTTTTTGTTTAATTAAATCCTCTTTGAGCTCACTGAGCATCTCTTGCATTTGTTTAAGCATATCTTATTCATGTTGATTGGCCAGTAGGTCCACTTGTGTTTTGACTTTCTGTCCTATAGGTTATACTACTTCAGATTCCATGATAACAGCTTCTGGGGAGTCAGGCGTGTTTGCTGAAGTCTTATTTGTTCATTTTCCCATAGTTCTACTGCTCTAAGTTATACATCAAGTAGTGTCAGTGAATTCAGTCTTTACTATGTATATTTTGTCCTTTAGATAATGTTTTTCCTTGTAATTTCCTTGCATTTATTTAGATTTTAATACTTATGCCTATGTTTAGCTTACTCAGGTATTAATTATGGGGGTCTTTTCAACGACCAACATTCTTCTGGTTACCTGATCTCCAATTTTCAGTAAAGGAGGAATGGATTTCAGTACTGCAAATGATCTAAAGACAAGTTAATTATTGAGGTATATTGGAAATCAAGATCAACATCTATGCCATCACCAACAACATGAAGATCTACAATGATATTACAATCTAAGACTAACAAATTTTGACAGAACCTAAAAACCAGTCTAATATTATAGTTATTTTATCCTAAGGATTAAAAGGCACAGTATGCACCATCAACATATCTAGCTAAATAAACCTAGTATTGACTTATCAAAAGATTCCACTAATGTTAATAATACATCACTGTTATTTTTTTTAAAAGCCTCTATATTTCTTACCGAGGCTAACCCAAACCACTGGAAGTTATGAACCCTTCATAGGCTCTAGTTGCTAAACCCTTTTTTTTAAAAAAAAACAGTGGATAGATACCAGTATCAATGATGAAATGATACATACCAGCTATTGACATACTATACCAAGTTATAAGCTCATACAACATTCCATTTTTAGAATCAGAAGTGTGATCTATACTACTAATGGAAGTATCTATACAAATAGTCTAGTACCTGATTAGAACAGTTTGTTAAAGTGACATTATATTATTGCTAATATAGAGAAAAAGTCTCCTTAATGACGTGTCAATACTTAATAATCTTATTAATAAGAGCTGTAGTGGTAGAGGAGACTGGACTGAAATTAAGGGTTACATTTGGAGGTGTGATAATAGGAGAGAAAAGCAAGATACCCCGCACTCCAGGTCAGAAGAAAGTGGGTATATTTAAGGAATAGAGACAAAAATCATAACCAAGGAGACGTAGGAGTAAAACAGTGTATGTCTCTAGAATGTATAGATTTTTGAAAAAGGCATAAAGAACTACTTAGGAAAGAAAGAAATGCAAAACTAACACAACAAAAGCATAAAGAAAAAGAAAAAAAATACAAGCCACAAATCAATACCAGAGAACATACAAGTTTAATATACTTTTCAAAAAACTACTGAAGTGAGACCAAAGTCCAAAAATTTTTTTTTCCTATTTTATGTGAATGGGAATTCTGTATATCCAAGACCTTAGATCTTGCTGACTAATAGGGAAGGGTTGGATCAGTTCCCTCTCTTCCCTGTCTCAGTTTGCAAAGATGTACCACTTGAAAGCATCTCTCGTAGCTCCTATGAGACTGAGGTGAGCAAAAAGCCCACTGGTTTCAACCCTTACAGCAGGCACAATGGTCTTGTGTCCAAAGACCATTACTTTCAGCCCCCTGGGGAGACCAGTCCCAGATCTGGCTCTTCTCCCACCTGTGCTGTGAAGGTTGGAGGGATCAGATCTCTGCTTTCCAAGACCTGTTCTAATTGTGCTCAAATCTTTCAGGAAGAACACATTCTTTTTTTTTTTTTTCCTCTTTCTGTGCAGCTAGCACTCTTCCTTTCCTGTAACCAACAAGGAGGATCCCAGACTTCTTGAAGTGTGACTTGTCAATAGACTATTTCCTGGGACAGCTGAAATTGTGCTTCCAAATTTTCTTTCTGTGCTCACCAAGAAGGCTGTCTGGTTTTGACTCTTGTACTGTGCTTTTTAGCCTACAATCTTTAAGCTCTGAGGACTTGCAGCCATAAGGCCCTCTGGGTTTCTGCAACTGAATGACTGGGCTTTTGCACACTGAGGCGGAGGCTCTTTTTGTCTGTTGTGCACAGCCATAAGCCTGTCTGGCATGTCTAGGCTGTCATTCTGGCTACAATTCTACCAGGTACTCACTGCTTACAATCCAAGGCCAGGCTGGGCCTTCCTGTCTGCTGTGGCCCCAGGTCCTCTCTATGTCTGGGAAGTCACATTAGCCTGGCTAGGGATCTCTACCACGCTTCTGCCAGCCCTTTGGTTACCATTCAGATCCAGTTGTTCCTCTGTTTTCCTAAGATAAACTGTAAAGGAATTTCATTTACTAAATCTCAGTTTTCCATTAGTGTTCATGAAGAACCACTGATGAAGCAATTCTACACTGTCACCATCTTGACTTCACTCTCAGAGCAATTATCAAAATGAGTAGCAAGGGCAGAGTAACAGGAGAGGATGTCTTGGCCTATAGAAAGGCTTAGAAACAGCTAATAGGACCATCTAATAGGGCAAGACAAGTGGACAACCAAAAAAGTTATGACTCAATTTATACATTTAGTAAAATGGGGTGGATGATCACAACAGCAACCATATCCTCAAAAACCATGGTGTGCTTTGCCCGGTTTCATTCTGATCTAGTTTTCATGGATGCCCAAAACTCATGGGTTGAAGGTGAAGCTGGGTCTTAGGAAGAGAAAACAGGAAACAATTTGCCCCAACTTTCCCCTAAAGTGACCTTCACCCATTCTTGATAAAGGACATGCACAAACATTTAGAGGACTGTCACACATAAGACTGAAGTTGACATTGATACTCTTGACCCAATGTGCCATCATAATCTTCCTTTTAATGTGAAGAAGTTAGGATTCAGATATTAACTGGGTGGTCCTGGTCCAGATTTGGCTCTGAGCCCATAAAACCATCTGGTGATTCTTTCTCTTGTCCCTGACTATATACTTAGAATGCATGAACTTGATCTTTGGCATTTAGGGTCAAAAACTATTAAAATGGAGAAGACCAACTGGATGCCTGTGAAATTTCTCCTCCCCAGGCAAGAGAGTAAATTCATAGTGATTTATAACTCAGTGAGAACAGCATATTTTATATTATTAATATTTACTCAATTTTGTTTTTAGTCCTGGAGATTAAACTCAGGATCTCTTGCAAGTTAAATGCATGCCCTGCTACTGTGCTACACCCCTGTTCCCATACGTGGCATATTTAATGTCATGTTTAATAACCCAAAGAAAGCAGCAGTGCATGGTGTTCCCACTGCATTCCCATGTAACTCAGCAAACTTGAAAATGGATATTATCCAATGACAGAAGACTACCATAGTTTCACTAAGAATCTCAAATGACCCACTGTGCCAGATATGGGATTTTTGCAAGAGCAAGTCAATACAGTTCACGTACCAGGAGTATAACCATAATTGGGGAATGCATTCTCTCTTCTTTATATAGAAGGGATAACAGAGCAGTTCAAATTCAGGAGATACAGATAATATCCACTCGCATCCCTAGGGCTAACGTTAACCCTCTCAATCTTTATTATGAAAGAGCCTGACTGTAAACCTTCCTTAGAATTGATAGTAATCCACTTTATCTATTAAATCATGTTAGTCAGACCAGATAGGCAAGAAGTGACAAGTGAATTGGAGGCTATAGTAAGGCATGTGCTCTCTATAGGGTGGGAGGTAAAGTCCTATGAAGAGTTAAAGACCCATTACATCAATGAATTTTTTTCAGAGCATAGTGGTCTGGGGCATGTCAGGACATTCTCTTCAAGGACACTTTATTGAATCTTGATCCTCTTATCATTAAAAATGTGGAAGCCTCTTTGGGTTTTGAGGTAGTCAAGGAGAATCATTCCCAATAGGAATGAGCTAATGGGACAGGCAACATTTAATGGAACGGGCGACATGGGATAGCTGGACTTCAGAACTGCTGGACAGTGACTTCCATATACTTCCCCTTTCCCTCCTTCTTTAAAATAGAGTATCTATTGCAGCCTGTCCCACCACTTCCTGTTGAGTGTCTGGGTGGGAGGAAGATGTTGTATCTTTTTAGATCACCCTGGAGAAACAGTGCTGAAAGACTGTCTCTTGGGCAACTTCACTGGAGGTGTATCTTCTGCAGCTGACTTGGATGATGCAGTTCTGAGCCTGAACCAGTTGCTGAAATATGACGGACGATACTCATTCTGCACGTTGTGGGCTTTGATGATTAATCTTACTTGCCACTTAGCCTAGGGCAAAAGATGCCTGGATAGCTGGTAAACCATAATCTCAGGGTTTGCCTATGAGAGCATTTCTATAAGTGATTACCATTTAGCGAGAAAACCAAGTAAAGAAGATCTGCCATCACTAGTGTGAGTAGACCTCATTTAATCCATTGAGGGCCAGAATGGATCAAGAAGTAGAGAAAGAGCGAGTTCTCAGCTCTTTCCAGTGACTCAAGGTGGTGGTGGTGGGGGTCTATGGAGCTAGGACATCCATCAGAACTCCTTATTCTTAGGCCTTCAGACTTGGCTGAAATTCTCCTACTAGCTTCCCTGGGTCTTCACCTTGCAGATGGCATGTTGTGGAACTTCCTTGGCTTTTATAATCATATGAGCCAATTCCCATGGTAAATCTTTTCCTGGAAGTGGCCACCATTGTATTTCCCACCCTACCTTTCCTCCTGGGTCCCTTCCATGTCCCCACCAAGAGGTAGACCCTTGTAATTTCCTCATTGTGTTATGGAAGTGAGGTAAGTCCCTTGAGTGTCCTTATGTTTTCTTGATGTTTGCCACTGAAGCCCACCAGCAGGCTTCAGACCAGCAAGCAGCCCCTGGGAAGAGGCCATCTGTGGGCATTCTAGCCAGCTGCCCTAGCTGAAGTTCTTAAAGACAGCTGGCATCAGCTGCCAGATGTGCAACTGTGTGAGCCTCTGTTCATTCCAGTCTCTGCTTGTCCTCTGAACCTTGCTAGCAGAGATGATCTGTTCTCATTGAGCCCCCTGCCCAAATTGCAGAGTTGAAACAATTTTACTTAGTCCTAGAGCTTCCTGTGGAATCAGTCATACCTGAGTCAAAGTCATGTATGAGGGTGGACGTCAAGGAAGTGGTCAGGGCTAAAGATACATGTTTGGGAGAGACCAGAATGAATGTGACTTTACAAGGCTTGGGGGAATGAGCTAGAGGAGTAGCACAGCAGTGAGAGCACTTGCCTAGCAAGCACAAGGCCCTGAGTTTAATTCTCCAGCACCATGTAAGCTGAGCGCGATGGCACACACCTGAAATCCCAGCACTTGAGGGGCTGAGGCAGGAGGATTGTTGTGAGTTTGAGGCTGCCTAGGCTGCACAGTGAGTTCAAGACCAAGCTAAACTATACAGTGAGATCCGGTCTTGTAAAAAAGTCTTGGACCTGGGTACTCTGACCCACCCAGGGAGAGAGTATAGTGAGAAAAGAGTGTAGGACTGAGTTCCAGGGACTCCAGCACCTAGAGAGCTTGTGACAGAAAGGGAGCCAGCAAAGATGAAGAGGACAAAAGGAGTGTGTGGTGGTGAGGAGTCTGGGGAAGAGGACAGGGCAAAGGAGATGACGGCTGACAGCTGGAGAAGAGCAACCTGATCACATGAAGTCACTGCTGAGCATCAAGAATAGTGTCGGGCAAGGGAGAATGAAAGTCAGGGAGGCTGGAAAGCTCGTGACAGTGAGGAGGTAAGGCAGCGTGCAGGTGCTGGGTGGGTTAAGTGAAGGTGTGAGGGTGCCCTTCCAGGAGAAATGGGCCCTGTTTCCATTATCAGAAGCAGGACACGGAAGCAGGCAGATGTGTGCCTGGAAGCAGATACAGGGCTTTCACTGAGACCTTCTGCATAGGGGGAACACTGCTACAAACAATTCTAACTGCCAGCTTTTGCAGTGTGCTTCTACAAGGTCAGTCAACAAGTCCACATAGGAAGTCCTGACCTTCCCTTCCTCAGGGCTCCTACTGGCCTCACTCATTCCCTGTTGTACAAATCTCCAGGCTTATCTGGCCAGGCCCAGCAGGGCTGTGGAACCTCAGTCTGTCTTTTGTTCTTTTGTGTGGTCAGCAGTTCTAGGAAGTGCTAGGTTCCTAACAGAGGCCACTCAACATCTGTTAATAGGAAATGTGTCAGTTTCTTCTACCAAACCCAAAGCACCGAGGGCCACCCAACATTTAAAGGAGTTACATGACAAAATTAACCCACTGGAGATCAGAACACTCAGAGGAAGAGAAGGTTCTGGCAGTGACCATAGACAGCTGAGCTATAGTTCTGGAGAACGGACATGAACTACAGGTTTTCTGGTGTTGGAATATAGTTTGTTTTCCCCCAACTCACATTGAAGTCTAATCCCCAACGTTATATGTTAATGGTATTAAGAGGGCAGAAACAATTTGACGATTTTGTTCAGAGATGGAGACTTTAGGAAGTGATCAAGATTAAATAAGGTCATGGAAGTAGAGAAAAGGCTCATTCTTTGTCTCTTGGCAGGTGAAGCCCTGTTCTACCTCAGGAATCCACCAGCAACAGGCCATTACTAGATGGAGACCCTTGGCCTTGAGCTTTCACACCTGTGAGTTAAAACCTCTTTTCTTTGTAAAGTTATCTGTCTCAGGGATCTCATTATAAAAATGTGGGCTTATATATCTAGTAGCTGGGGACTGAGGGCAGTTTGCTATCTATTAAGTAAATTATAGCTGGTAACATTTGCAGGTACCACTCCAACTTCATAGGAAGTCCTATCTATGTTTTTGGGGAGTGGCAAGGATGGAACATACTCTGATTGCAGGAGATGGGACTCCCCTCCTTCATCCCAGCTGTGACATCCCTGGTCCATGTCAGGCTCAGATGGGCTCCAAATGGCTTTGATTTTCCCAATTGTGAAGCTGTGGTGCCTTTACTGTATCCCCAGTCCTGGGTGCTGGGCAGAGCCCACCCTCATACTTGCCGGAAAGTGAAGGTGGCAGGGCTAGCAGCAGCAGTAGGATGGCTGAGGGAGAGCTAACAGTTGGGGACCCCAGCTTTTCGGGACATGGGCCCACTGTGGAATGGCCTGCTCTCTGTTGGTGGCTCCTGGAGCAATCACTCCCACAGAGCCGAGGCTGCTCTGCCAGCGAGGTGGCTGCTCTGTGTTGGAGGCACAGACTTGCAGCTCAGCTGCCAGACTTTCACGCCCCACCCAGGGTTTTGCAACCACCCAGGGACAAGGCCCGACACTGAATGATTTGTTACCACCCATTTGGGGATTCACAGCAACCTGCCAGAATTGCATTTACTAGCAACTTCTGACTCGGACCACAGCTGTGGTCGGCAGGCTGTGTCTCCATGCAGCCAAGTCCCAGGCAGGCCGGGGGACTCTGCAGCAGGAAAGGACACAGGTCCCCCCACCCCCTTCTGTCAGCCCCTGAGGACTGGCTTTCATCTTTTACCTCACAGACAGCTTAAAACTGTTATGGAAAAACATTTTATTACACATGTTCAACTTGCTTCCAATGAAATGATTAATTTTTCATGTATAATGGCATCCAATGTTTGTCTTCTGTTTTCTTTTTTTCTTTGAAAACCAGCACCAAAAAGTAAAACAAAAAACCAAGGGTACAGTACGTAATGTAAGTTACTAGTGGAAAATATATACATTTGCATCAGAAATGAAAAAATAGAGCAATTGTATTATTGCCACTGAGGATCTTTTCTGGTGTTCCGATAATATCAAGTCATGGTCAATTAAGTGGGTTTTGTTTTGCACCAGTAAGAATAGCACCATAAGATCATGAGATCCTATTTAGTAACACATCTTGGCGATCACAAAGGTACAGTACTGGAGTGGCAGTGTCGGGGTATTTTATTAATAAACATCACTGCTATAACCTCAGAGCGCTGATGTCTCCACACAAAGTTGAGCAAGAATGTCATGATGGTGTCATACCTCATGCTATAGACAAAATGTGAGATGGTGGATTGCAGAGTGACCATCCAGCATGTGCTAAATGAGTTCAGGAAGTCATGGGCTTTGGGGGAACTACTGGGCTAATTTTAATAGCTGAGTAGATCATGTTTATTAGGAGGGTATGTGGGCTCTTGCCAAGGGAATCCAGACAGGTGGCCAGATGGGCAAGTCAGAGGCAGCAGGGACAGTGCCCCCAGAGGCACATGCACATGCTTGGTCTGCCCCAGCAGAAGTGCATGAAAGGCCACTATGGCTTCCTCAGTTGGCTGCCCAACTCTGCTTTCTGACTCCAGACGGCCATCATTGTCTTTTGGTGATGAACAGCACATTTTGGGCTGGAAGAACCCCAGAATTTGATAGTTATATGGAATCGAGTTTGGGGTGTCTGTTGGTGGTCAGGCCTGAGCTGGGGGTACACTTGTGCACAGGCCCTGGGGTATTGGCTGGCAAGTTGCACCCGCAGTGATTATGCCATCCTGACATTCTCTCAGCTCATTTCCCAGAGCACCTGAGGACGGTTCTCAGCACTCCTTGTCAATTCAAGTGGAACAAAATAAATTCCCTGCCATCTCTACCACTTCTCTTGTATGGGATAGCTTAAAAACAAAACAAAACAGAAACAGCACCAATAAATCAAGAAGCACTTGGAATGATCCTATGGAAATTGGCCCAACTGAGATCTGCCTAAAACCTGGGATGAGGTGGATTTCCTAAGGTAAAGTCTCAGAACATAAGCACCCATAAAATACTCACAAGGTCAGTGAGCAACAGAGGCCTCCACGGTTCTCACTCCCATGTGGCCTGGCCTCCTGGGGCAGCCAGCCAGCATCCTACCACCTGTGGTACTCTCAAAACGGCCACTCTGCTCATTTCCCTGGGCTTTCTGGAGACAGAAGAGCTCTGTGGTGAGGGGTGAAGGAATGTAAGTGAGAAAGACCTTTTTCTTATCTTCTGAGCACCATGCCTTCCTCACTAAGATGGGTCACTAATGACAGCCAGACGGTAATGGGTACCACGAGGTCAGGCCGAAGCAGGTGTGGCAGTGATTCCAGCCAGGGGGCATCCTTCCACTGGTCCTGGCCCACCAGATGAGAGGGAGTGCACCTTATAACCCAATGAAGCAGCCAAGCCTTACTCTGCAGATCCCAGGCCCGAGCTGTGTCCACAGAGGTCTAAATGTGATCTTAACTTCAGAAAAAAAGCCAAAGTCAGTGGAAAGCTACTGGGCCATGACGCAGCATCTATAAGGTGCAAAGCTTTGTGAAGTGCTGGCTAGGGAGGATGCACTCAGAAGGCAGAGCGTGGGGGTGGATCCTCCCAGACAGATCCCTGCTGAGCTCAACTTTGTTAGGAAGCAATCCTGTTGCCACAATTAGTACATATCCTGTTCCATAGCACCTAGAAGAAAAGCTCTCCTGTTTCCGTATACGGCAGACAGCAGAGCTCTGAAATGTAGATGTCTCTAGACCGTTCTGGAACATTCTCCCCACATATGTGGAGAAAAATGTGGCGCCGGCATCCTCACTGGTCTGTGCCAATTTATACTCTCAGGGATAAGATTTGCAAGGCAGGTCCCAGGGTTTCTATTCTGTGCTCCTGGAGATGGCAGGGAGGCACAGTGGTGTTGTCAGGAAGACCGATGAAAAGGAATGTCTGCTCTGGAGGACATCTCTCTTCCCATCCCAGGTATTGCTGGCTTTCAAAACAAAGCCTCTCTGACATAGAATGTCTCATTTGCAAGATATTCCCTCGAGGTACATCAGGCATTGTTAATTCAAATGTCAAAGCCAGGGCAGAAGCACTAAACAGCGTTTCTCTCTTTTGACAGTTGTCTGCCAGAGAGGTTCCCCTGTGAGGTACGTGGAATCTTAGAAATTACAATTTTTTTTTTTTTGTGACTCATGATTTTTTTTTTCCTACTGTAGAAAGCCATCCAGTGGCTAACAATATATTAAGTACAAAAGCACTAAAGGCAACGGTAGGTCCACTCTCAAGTTCTAAGCAGTCGGATTCTTGGGGCGGCCTTGGGGAGCAGAGGTGTGCTTCGGGAGAGCCTGGCGGCAGCGCTGATAGGCTTTTGGATGGGTGGGCTCTCCGCTCACTAACTGCCAGGCTTCAGACCTCAAGTCTGAGTGTTGAACAATGGCTTGGCCATGCGTCATGAGCTTGGTGGTGAAGGTGGCTGGCGCATCTTGTTTGCATAGAAGTCTCTACAGGTCTGGCAGCAGCGCTGGTACCACCGCATGTCCTGGCAGAGGTTCTTTTCACGAATGACCCGACAATAAACCGTCCACTGGTCCCGGGTGCACTTGTAGGTCAGAGCAGCTAAGGGGACAGTGGAAAGAGGATGCCTGGGTTAGAGAAGACAGTTGCATGTCACATGAATACCTAGAAGTGTCCTGTGGTCTGACTGGCTGAGCTCCCCAGCCTTGCACTGCCTGAGGAAACCATGCCTCTGCCAGGCCTACTGTCCATACTATTCATGCTACAGGGATGCATCTTTTTGTCCAACCCATCACTTGACTCAACTGGTGACCAGGTTGCCTCTTAGGGGAGGGGACATTGGCCACCTGTTTCTCAGTTCAGCAGCACTCACTGTTGTTCTACAGTGGAAGATGTTGTTACTGTTAGCATTTACAAATCAGGGCACATGGAGCAATTGACACCAAAGGACCCTCAAAAGCATGAGATTAGACTGTCAACAATTAGCCTGCATCTCATTCAAAGTCTTGGTCAACTGGAGAGAAAGTCCTGCTCAAAGAATATCCCTGGACGATAACAGAGGCTTCCAGTGGCAAAAGCCATGAGTCACCTCTGCAAGCTCAGACGCCTTTCCCTCCCCAAAGGAGCTCCTCCAAAAGCTTCTTCATTTAGGTAGAGGTTCCAAGTGAGGGAGAGAGATCTTGGGAAGAATATTTACTAGGGATTTCTATTTGGAAAAGCAGAAACTGCTGAAGGAGTCAACGGGGCAACGGAAAATGTTCCTTTTCTTCTTGTCTCACCACTAGCCTGTGGCACAGACAGGTGAAGAGCCCAGTCCTGAGCACCGGGGACCATGCTATGTCTGAACCGTGTCTGTGTTCATTTAGTGTGTGGCCTACAGGAGATTCCATGCGGACATCCTCAGGGCCTCATGAATGGAATCTCCAATGGAAGCAGCTCCCTTCGCCCTCCTCACACGCGGGAGGGATTTTCTCCTGTGCTGACAGAGGGGCTAGTGGGAGGCACAGGGACTGTGTTTGAAACTACAGTTAGCAAACATCTCTTACTTGACAACTGACAAAACTTCACTGAATCTTTTTTATCTTCTACATAACTAACAGATGTTGGCCTCTCTGGACTCTTAAGAAGATGGCGATCTGGCTTATAGAACCTACTGGAGATGCACTGGCCAGGGACACAGCAATGCTGGATACGAGAGTCAGGCGAGGTACTCACCAAGTCGAGGGGAGGTGATGGTGTTCACGTTGATCTTGTCATTGCAGACCTCTTGGTGGCACTGTCTGTAGGCTGCTGGCTTTGAGAGGGTAGGACACTCGCTGCCGTGGCGCCCGGTGACCTTGTGCATGCACTGTACCACACGGGACTGTAGGCCCTTTCCACAGGTCGAGGAGCACTGCCAGAGACAGGGACAGGTGAGCTGGGGCCTGATGGATCTGGGGGTGGGGAAAGTAGCCTGACGGTGCAGCTGCCTCCTGCATGCTATCCCCAGTGTTTACAATACTTGGAGAGCAGGGGGATACTAGATGCCTGCTGGAAGACTGTTTCAGGATGCACAGATTGTATGTTTGTGCCCAAATTCTTATGTGATTCCCCCAATTGCCAGTGGGATGGTACTAGGAAGCAGGGACTCTGGAAGGTTTGTTAAGGAGAGATGAACTTATGAGGTCCAATAGATAACATTTTAGTTTCTTTCGAATAAGGACACCATGAGATTAGTGTCCTTAGGAGGAAGAAATTAAAATGTTTTCTACTCTTCTGTGGACATGAAAAGACAGCTGGTTGCAAAGCAGGCTGAAAGCCCTTACCAGACAATGGGCTTGGTGGCACCTTGACCTTGAATTTCCAGCTTCTAGAACTGTGCAAAATAAAGCCACCTTTGATATTTTGTGACAAGAGCCCATGCCAAGACACAAGATGCCTGCTGAAACAGTAAATCATCCTTGTTGCATTTTACCTCTTGCTTCTATTTACTGGCACAGTGGGCTGGGAGACTTAGTGTCCCCAGAAGGAACTGGGCCTAATTAGCACAGGGGTATCCCCAGTGCTCTCTGCTGTGTGAGCCTCTGGGTCCTCTGCCCAGGGTTGGCATAATGAGAGAAGCTCAATAATGCCTAGAGTTCTGTTTTCCACAGTCAGAGAGTTGGGGCTTAGAATTAAGTCAAGTTAAAATAAAAAGCAACCTTTCTTGCATACCAGAGTCATGTACTAATATTCAAGACTAATAGCATTAATTTCAATACCAACTCCCCAATTACTGGCATCTCTGGCACATGAAGCTCTGAACAAAGAGGCAGCTTGCTACAATAAGGACAAGTGGCTAGACAGAGGATCCCAAGTTCTCAAAGAGTGGACTGAAGGTACCTCTAGTCTGTGCATTTATTCTCCCGCCTACATCTTCCACTCTGTCATTCCATCAACCATGACCCACTTACACAACAGTGGTTCCATAAAAGTCTCATGAGTTGAAACATTCCTGCTATCTGGTGATATTGTAACTCTCCTAAGGTCATAGCACAACATGTTAGTCATGCGGTGAGACTGGTATAAACAAACCTATTGCCTACCACTTGTATAAAATAATAGCAAATTATAAAAATAAATGAAATAATAATGATAAATTATGTATATGACATAATACTCAACAATAAACAGCTGTTACCGGTTTATATATTTACTGTATATACTAGACTTTTTTGGGCTATTTTAGAGTGCACCCTTTACTTATAAAAACAAGTTTATTGGTGTGGAAGCTTGTTCTCCCAGTGCCAGGCAGAACCGTGACAGGCAGGACTGCGCCAGGCACAGCGGCATGGGACAGATCTGGTGAGATTCACCGCCACCTCCCACTCCCCTCTCAGCAGAGGTCTGCACAGAGGCAGAGCTCTCCCAGTACCGGGCAGAGCCGCATCCTACAGGTCTGGTGAGATTCACTGCCACCTTCCTGGCCCCTCTTAACGGAGGTCCATGTGGAGGCTTTGCTGTGCCAGTGCCTGACAGAGCCATGCCAGGGAGAGCCCCCAAGGGAAGTCCAGGGACAGCCAGCCAGAGACAACAGAATCATGAGGGAACATGGAAATAAATCTCCTACAAAAAATCTTGACATACCATAAGAGGATACTAGGAATCCTGAAAATGCAGAATCTAAAGATGAAAATGGCAAAAATGTTGGTAACTTCTGGGCCTAGAAACACAGTGAATTATGCAGACAATATGATTATCTACATGGAAGACCGTAAAAACTCCACTGTGAAACTCCCAGAAATAATAAAAACATTTAGCCAAATTGCATGCTACAAAATCAATACTAAAAAAATCAATAGCTTTTCTCTATACTAATAATGAACTTATTGAGCAAGAACTCATAAAAACAATTCCATTCTCAATAGCTCAGCAAAAAATTAAATACCTAAGTGTATACCTAACCAAGGAAGTGAAAGACCTATATAAAGAAAACTACATTACACTGAAGAAAGAAGTTACAGGAGACACTAGAAAATGGAAAGTTATCCCCTGCTCTTGGATAGGCAAAATAAATATAGTCAAAATGACTTTATTACCAAAACTGATATACAGATTCAATGCAATTCCTATCAAAATACCTGCAAGCTTAAAACAACAATTCTTAAATTCACATGGAGCCAAATGAGACCGAGAATAGCCAAAGCAATCCTGAGCAACAAGACCAAGGCAGGAGGCATTACAGTTCCAGACATCAAGCTATACTATAAAGCCATAGTTGTAAAAACAATTTGGTACTGGCACAAAAATAGACCAGTGGAACAGAATTGAAGACACAGAGACAAACCCAAATATCCTCAATTACTTAATCTTCAACAAAGGGGCCAAATGCATACACTGGAAAAAGGACAGCCTGTTCAACAAATGGTGCTGGGAAAACTGGACAACCACCATGTAGAAGAATGAATCTAGCCACACACCTATCACCATGCACCAAAAGCAAATCAAAGTAGATCAAAGACCTTGACATTAAAAATGAAACACTGAACCTTCTAGAAGACAAATTAGGCAAATTCCTAAAAGACATAGGGGTAGGTAAAGACTTTCTTGACAAGACACCAAGAGCGAAAGAAATTATCCCCATTATCAACAAATGGGATCATGTCAAATTAAAAAGTTTCTGTACAGCAAAGGAAACTATTAACATTGTAAAAAGAGAACCAACAGAGTGGGAAAAAATACCACCAACGTCTCAGATAAGAAGCTTATAACTAGAATATACAAGGAGCTGAAGAAAAAATAAGCCTACCAAAATAAAGGATCCTATTGAAAAGTGGGCCAATGCAGAGACAGTTCACTCATGAAGAAATGCAAAAGGCCAATAGATACATGAAAATATGTTCAACATCTCTAGCCATAATAGAAATGCAAATCAAAACGACACTAAGATACCATCTCACCCTAGTGAGAATGGCCTATATCAACAAGTCAAGTAGTAATCAGTGCTGGCGTGGCTGTGGGGAGAAAGGAACCCTCCTGCACTGCTGGTGGGAATGTAAATTTGTACAATCCCTTTGGAAAGTAGTATGGAGAGCTCTCAAAAGACTAGAAATAAATGTCCCCTTCTATCCAGCAACACCCCTCCTGGAAATATATCTAAAAGAGGTCCAAACAACATACAACAAAGGCATTTGTATACCCATGTTCATAGCAGCACAACTAACAATAGCTAAAATGTGGAAGTCACCAAAATACCCATCAACAGAACAGTGGATACACAAATTGTGGTATTTATACACAATGGAATACAATGCATCTTTATAAAGTCCAACAATGTGGAGGGTTTTACAGGCAAATGGAAGAAACTTGAGAACATCACGCTCAGTGAACTGAGTCAGAAGCATAAGGTGAAACATCGAATGGTCTCTCTGATATGAGAGTCCCAGATCACAACTCCTATGGAACTTAAAACGAAAAAGTGAAATGGGGATTGGGTAGAGGAGGAGGGAGGGAGTAGGGGGTATGGGGAGGCACAAAAGAAGAGTGGGAAAGCCCTTGTCATCTTGACAAGATACCTATGTGCATAAAAGGCTCAACTCCATTGTAAACCTTAAATTTTGCATGTATACATATCAATAAAATGGGGGAAAATACACTGAATTAAAGCAGTAATTAAAGGAAATTAAAGTGATAGAGCAAGAGCTACGCCAAGACCTAGCTAAGCTAAGCAAGCCTTGAAAAGCAATTAGAGGAAATCAAAGAATAAATAAACCAAAATGATAATGAAGACAACACAAGAAATGAGAGAAGGGCTGCCGGTCAAGATGGCGACTGAGTAACAGCACTGCACAATGTCTCCTCATCAACTCAATTAAAAAGTCAAGAAGAAAGTTAGAAAAAGCGTGCTTGGTGTAGCTAGGAAAGAGAGGAGCATCCCCCAAAACTGAAAGATGACCAACGGGAGGCCAGAAACTCCGAAAGACCATCGAAACTGGAGGGAAAAAAAAATCCCCGTGGTTAAGAAAATGGCCACAGCCGGCACCAAATGGCAGGCAGCTGCGGACGGAGGAAAGCATGCGGGGACCTGAACACAGGACGGAGCAGAGCTGGGAGAGAACGGAGCACACAACAATGGGAGAGGAGTCTGCGGGCAGGTCTGAAATCCTGAAGTCACATTGGATGAGGAGGAAAACAGCCGACTCGGTGAGGCCCCAAGCTGCTGGCATCCACAGATCACAAACAAGGTCCGGAGGCACGAACCTCAGCCCAAGGTAAGCGCGGACCCCCAGAGTGGGAATTACTGGCAGCAGGCGGCCCCAGCCTCAGAAGCACCAACCCGCGGGTGTGTGTACTACAAACACAGCGAGGGCTCCCCCTAGAAAAGGCCCCAGGATTCCAGATCAGAAACGGGGCTCAACAGCCGTCGCAGGCAGTGACATCAGCAGGAGCCATTTTCTTCCCTGCACACCAGAGAGAGAGGTAGCAGAACCATGGGAAAATGTGGTAACAAATCTTATACAAAAAGATCTAACTCCCCAGGGGATGGTACAAGGGGTACTGAAATTGCAGAACTCAAAAAACAGATGGGCACAAGTGGTGGTGACTTCTTGGCCTGGATAGCCAGTGAAATGAAGCAGGAATTAAAGCAGGAATTACTAAAGCAGGAAGCAAAGCAGGAAATAAAACAGACAGAGCAACAGCTACAACAACACTTAGCTAAGCAAAAAGCAAGCCTTGAAAAGAAATTAGAGGAGACCAAAGAAGAAATGGGGAAGCGCAGTTACAAATCTCCTACAAAAAGACCTGAAACCCCAGGAGATGATATCAGGGTAAATAAGGATGAATATGGCAAAAATGATGGCAACTTCTGGGCCCAGAAATTCAGTGAATTAAAGCAGGAAATAAAACAAACTGCAGAAGAGCTACAACTATACACAGATAAGCAAAAAGCAAGCCTTGAAAAGCAGCTAGAGGAGACCAGAGAAGAAATATACCAGAAGATAATGAAGACAAAAGCAGAAAATAGAGAAGAACACAACAGAAATACAGAAAAATTAAATGCAGATATTCAAGAAATGAAAAACATGCAGGTAATAATAAGCAACCACTTTAAACAACTTCAGAATAGATTGTCAGACCTAGAAAATAAAGTGACTAAGCTGCAACATACAGGCCATGAAGAACACAAAACAAAGAAAGTGAATCATTGCAATGGCCGATAGACAATTCAAGGAGAAACAACCTCAGAATTATGGGAATCAAGGAGAAGACTGAGGACAAAACAAAAGGCTTAAAGGACATGTTTAATGAAATAATGGAAGAAAATTTCCCAAATCTAAGAGGAGAAATGAACATCGAACTATTGCAGGCATATAGAACACCAAACAACTTTGATCAGAAGAGATCCTCATCACGACACATCATAATTAAAATTCTAGAAACCCAACACAAAGAGAAAATACTAAAAGCGGTAAGAGAAAAACAGAAGGTGACCTACAAAGATAAGCCCATCAGAATAACGGCAGATTTTTCAATCCAAACTCTAAAAGCAAGGAGATCTTGGAGCAATGTCATCCAAGCACTAAAAGAACATAAATGCCAACCAAGACTGATATATCCAGAAAAATTATCTTGTAATTTAAAGGGAGAACTTAAAACTTTCCATGACAGAGACAGCTTAAAGGAATTTGCAGCCACTGAACCAATTTTGCAGAAAATACTTGAAGGAAACCTGGAAAGTGAAAGGAAGACCAGTGACACCAATGACCCCCAAGAAGAAGCGACAACAGCTAGAGGAGAATGAGCTGACAAAAAAGTATGTTGGTAATTAGTGAGATATGAGTAAATAAGATATGAAAGTTAAGGAATTCTGAAATAACTAAATTTGCCTTCATGTCTGTCACTTTAAGTATATTTGTGTGGTATGGATTTGACTTCATTTAATGTAGCAATGTGATATAGTTTTAACTTCGTATTGTAGCAATTCACTTATCAGGTCACTAATGAAAGTTTATCCTAAGGAAACTGATTGATGTAAAGATAACCTTGTGAATGTACAAATATGCACCTTCCTGTATTAAGCTAAGGCAATTGAATTTTATGTATTTATTTTTTCTCTTTCCCAGATTATTTAGTCTTTTGAACTACATGCTTATAGGTATTTTCTAATAGGAACTGGTGGGTAAGGCCAGGTGTAACAATAACAACAAAGATATAGGAAAATATGGAAAAAAACCTTTTGGTAAATATCCCAATAAAGGGATTGGTTGGATTCAGAGAAGAGATATCAAGATCTAACTACTGTGAACCCATTAGAGGAATAGGAAGCTGAGGTAGAGTGGTGACTTAAGTGAAATGACTTATGTGTGTAAGATTAATAGGTTAAACACTGTATGATTTCTCAGACTTGGAAAAACCAGAACACAGACATTCTTTGGAACCATACGAAGTGATAGCCGGAGCCAAGGGAAGGGACAGGGAGGGTGTGGGAGGATAGAAAATGGGAAGGGATTGTGAAGTCGATATGATACACAGATGTACGAAACACCCAAATTCATTGTAAATACTATGTATTACATCTGTATATTAATAAAATTAGTGGGGGAAAAAAGAATACAACAGAGACATAAAAGAAAGAAATGCAGATATCCAGGAAGTGAAAAACACACAGGAAATAATAAACAACCATTTCGAGCATTTTTCAGAATAGAATATCAGACCTAGAAGACAAAATGATGGAGCGGGAACAGAAAGACCATAAAGAACGCAAAGTAAAAAAAGAAGAAAGTGAATAATTACAACAGTCAATAGATGATTCAAAGAGAAACAACCTCAGAATTATGGGAGTCCAAGAGAAGACTGAGGATAAAAAAAAAAGGCTTAAAAGTCATGTTCTATGGAATTATGGAAGAAAATTTCCCAAATCTAAGAAGAGAAATGAACATTGAACTACTGCAGGCATATAGAACGCCAAACAACACTGATTAGAAGAGATCCTCCTTACAACACGTCATAATTAAAGTACTAGAAACCCAACACAAAGAGAATACTGAAAGCAGTAAGAGAAAAGCAGAAGGTGACCTACAAGCCTATGAGGATAACTGCAGACTTCTCTACCCAGACTCTAAAAGCCTGGAGGAGATCATGGAGCAATGTCATTCGAACACTAGAAGAACACAAATGCCAACCAAGACTGCTATATCCAGCATAACTATCTTTTAAAATAGAAGGAGAAATTAAAATTTTCCATGATACAGAAAGCTTAAATAAATTTGCAGCCACTAAGCCACCAATGCAGAGAATCTTAAAAGAAACTTGGATAGCAAAAGAGAGGCCAGTGACACTAGTGACCCCAGAGAAAAAGAGACAACAGCTAGAGGAGAATGAGCTGAGAGAAAAGTAAGGCTAGTAAACAAACTACAATGATGGCAGGACATACCAAACATGCCTCAACTCACCTATTAAAAGACACAGACTAGCTGACTGGATCAAAAAACAGAAACCCACAATATGCTGCCTACAAGAGACACACTTCACCCACAAGGAAACTCATAGACTGAAAATAAAAGGATGGAATTCAATATTTCATGCAACAGGTCACAGAAAACAAGCTGGGGTAGCTATATTAGTCTCAGATTCATCATTTATCAAAACAAAACAGGTGAAGAGAGACCAAGATGGCCACTATATCTGGTTAAAGGAACATTAGAACAGGAAGAAATCACAATTATCAATATATATGCCCCTAACTCTAGAGCACTCAATTATGTAAACCAAAAATTATTAGACCTGAAAGGACACACAGGCCCCAATACAATTATAGTAGGGGACTTTAATACTCCACTATCACAGATACATAGATCAACCAGACAAAAAAAAAATCCACAGAGATATACAACTGCTGAAAGACAGTATAGGAAACTTGGACATAACAGACATTTATAGAGTTTTCCACCCAACATCAACTGATTAGACGTTCTTCTCAGCAGCACATGGAACCTTTTCTAAAACAGACTACATTCTAGGACAGAAATCATGCTTAAGTAAGTACAAAGTGACAGAAATAATTCCCTGTACACTTTCAGACCATACTGGAATAAAACTGGAACTTAACAGGAGCAGAAACAGAAGAAAATACATGAAGACTTATCAAGGAAGAAAGCAGACAAGACATCAAACTTCATAGCGTTAAATGATGATGGAAATACATCATATTAAAATTTTGGGACACAAGGAAAGCAGTACTTAGAAGGAAATTCATAGCCATAAACGCACACATCAAAAGAACAGCACAGACACAAACATGCTAATGATGCACCTTAAGGACCTAGAGAAACAAGAACAGCCCAAAAGGCAGTAGAAGAGAAGAGATTATAAAGATCATATCTGAAATAAATGAGATTGAAATTAAAGAGACAAAGATTCACGACTCAAACAACTGGTTCTTTGAAAGAATTAACAAGACAGACAAACCGCTAGCTAAACTCAACAAGAGAATGAAAGAGAAAGCCCAGATTAGTGCACTTAGAAACAAAAAGGGTGAAATTGCAACAGACTCTGCAGAAATCCAGAGTATTATAAGAAATTACTTTGAACACCTATATTCTAACAAATTTGAGAACTGGGAAGAAATGGATAGTTTCCTAGATACATATAAAATACCAAAATTAAATGAAGACGACATAAAAATCTTAATCCCCTCATGCACACAGAAATTAAAGCAGTAATAAAAGCTCTACCTACAAATAAAAGTCCAGGCCCAGATGGATTTACAGCAGAATTTTTTCAGTACTTTAGGGAAGAACTAACTCCAATCCTCCTCAAACTGTTTCATAAAGTAGAAAGGGAAGGAATACTACCAAACTCATTTCTTGAGGTTAGCATCACACTAGTCCCAAAACCAGACGAAGACTTAAACTAGGAAGGAAAATTATAGGCCAATATCCTTAATAAATATAGACACAAAAATCCTCAATAAAATTCTGGCAAACAGAATCCAACAAGTAATCAGAAAGATCATACACCATGATCAAGTGGGCTTCATCCCTGAAATGCAAGGCTGGTTCAACATACGTGTAGTACACCATATCAACAAAAGCAAAAACAAAATCCACATGATCATCTCAATTGATGCAGAAAAAGCCTTTGATAAAATCCAGCACCCTTACATGATAAAAATTCTGAGAAATACAGGTATAGAAGGGCCCTGCTTAAAACTCATAGAAGCCATATATGCTAAATGTATTGCAAATATAATAAATGGAGAAAAGTTGAAATCGTTCCCTCTCAAATCTGGAACAAGACAAGGCTGCCCAGTTTCACCACTCTTATTCAAAATAGTTTTTGAAACAGTTGCCATAGCAATCAGACAAGAAAGTAAAATAAAAGTAATCTGCTTTGTAAAGGAGGAAGTCACATTATTCTTATTTGCAGGTGACATGATTATCTACATACAGGACCCCGAAAACTTTATTATGAAACTCTATGAAATAATAAAAACATTTAGCCAAATTGCATGCTGCAAAATCAATACTAAAAAATCAATAGCTTTTTTCTACACTAATAATGAACTTACTGAGAAAGATCTCAGAAAACCAATTCCATTCTCAATAGCACAGCATAAAATTAAATATCTAGGAGTTTACCTAACCAAGGAAGTAAGTGAAGGACCTATATAAAGAAAACTACATTACACTGAAGAAAGAAATTATAGGTGACATCAGAAAATGGAAAGCCATCTCCTGTTCTTGGATAGGCAAAATAAATATACTCAAAATGACTATACTGCCAAAACTGATATATAGATTCAATGCAATTCCTATCAAAATACCTACAAATTTCTTCTAAGAACTTAATAATTCTTAAATTCATATGGAACCAAAAGCGACCAAGAATAGCCAAAGCAATCCTGAACAACAAGACCAAGGCAGGAGGCATTACAATAACAGACATCAGGCTCTACTATAAACAATAGTCGTAAAAACAATTTGGTACTGGCACAAAAACACACAGATAGACCAGTGGAACAGAACTGAAGACGCAGAGACAAACCCAAATGTCCTCAATTACGTTATCTTCGACAAAGGAGACAAAAGCATACACTGGAAAAAGGACAGCGTGTTCAACAAATGGTGCTGGGAAAACTGGACATCCACATGCAGAAGAATGAATCTAGTCACACACCTGTCACCATGCACCAAAATCAAATCAAAGTCGATCAAAGACTTCAACATTAAAAATGAAACACTAAACCTTCTAGAAAACAAATTAGGCAAATATCTAAAAGACATAGGGGTAGGCAAAGACTTCCTTGAGAAGACACCAAAAGCAAAAGAAATTATCCCCATCATTAACAAATGGGATCTTGTCAAATTAAAAACTTTCTGTACAGCATAGGAAATTACCAACACTGTAAGAAGAGAACCAACAGACTGGGAAAAAATACTCACCACCAACACCTCTGATAGGGGCTTATAATCAGATTATACTGGGAACTGAAGAAAAGACCCCCAAAATTAAGGACCCTTTTGAAAAATGGGCAAATGAAATGAAGAGGCAGTTCACTCAGGAAGAAGTTCAAATGTCCAATAAATACATGAAAAGATGTTCAACATCCCTAGCCATAAGGGAAATGCAAATCAAAACATTGCTAAGATACTATCTAACTTCAGAGAGACTGGCCTGTATCAACAATTCAAATAGCAATCAGTGCTGGGGAGGTTGTGGGGAGAAAGGAACCCTCCTGCGCTGCTGGTGGGAATGTAAATTGGTACCACTGCTATGGAAAGCAGTATGGAGGTTTTTCAAAAGGTTGGAAATAAATATCCCCTTTGATCCAGTGATAACTCTCCTGGGAATATTCCCGAAAGATTACAAAGCAACACATAACAGAGATACACATACACCCATGTTCGTTGCAGCACAACTAACAATAGCTAAAATATGGAAGTCACCAAAATACCCATCAAGACCAATGCATACACAAATGGTGGTATTTATACACAATACTATGTATCTATACAGTCTGACAGCTTGGAGGCTTTTGTAAGCAAATGGAGGAAACTTGAGAACATCATGCTTAGTGACGTGAGTCGGAAGCAGAAGGTGAAATATCGAATGCTTTCCCTGATATGAGAAACCCAGATCCCAGATCACAATTATCTCACAGAACTTAAAGTGAAAAATGAAGGGACTGGGGGGTGGGGGTGGGTTGTGGGAGTGGGTAGGGGGTGGATTGAAAGGAGAGTGGGGAAGGTCTTATTACCTTGACAAGATATGTATGTGCACAAAATGCCCAAAACCAATGTAGTCCCTAAATTTTGCACTTACACATATCAATAAAATGGGAACAAATAAAATGGACCACTATCTAGGCTAAAAGTCATGCTTAAACAAGTACAACGGGATAGAAATAATTCCCTGTATACTCTCAGGCCATAGTGGAATAAAAATGGAACTTAACAACAGCAGAAACAGAAGAAAATACACAACAACTTACTACTGACCAAACAATAGATTACGGAAGAAATCAGAGAAGAAATCAAAAACTTCATAGAGTTAAATGATGATGTAAGTACATCATATAAAAATCTTTGAACACAATGAAAGCAGTACTTCTAAGGAAATTTTCCTCTAGGAAAATTCATAGCCATAAATACACACATCAAAAGAACAGCACAGTCACAAATAAATACCCTAATGATGCACCTTAATGACCTAGAGAAAAACAACAACACAAAAGGCAGTAGAAGAGATTATAAAGATCAGATCTGAAATAAATGAGATTGAAATTAAAAAGACAATAAAAAAGATTAATGAGTCAAACAGCTGCTTCTTTGAAAGAATTAACAAAATTGACAAACCTCTAGCTAAACTCACCAAGGAAAGGAAAGAGAAGGCACAGATTAGTGCACTTAGAAACAAAAAGGGTGAAATCGCAACAGACTGCAGAAATTCAGAATATTATGAAAAATTATTTTGAGCACATATATTCTAACAAGTTACAGTATTGGGAAGAAGTGGATGATTTTCTAGATAAAAATAAATTACCAAAATTAAACGAAGAAGACATAAAAATCTTGAACAACTGCCTCATGCACACAGAAATTGAAGCAGTAATAAAAGCTCTACCTACAAATAAAAGTCAAGGCCCAGATGGATTCACAGCAGAATTTTTTCAGTATTTTAGGAAAGAACTAACTCCAATCCTCCTCAAACTGTTTCATAAAGTAGAAAGGGAAGGAATACTACCAAACTCATTTCTTGAGGTTAGCATCACACTAGTCCCAAAACCAGACAAAGACTTAACTAGGAAGGAAAATTATAGACCAATATCCTTAATAAATATAGACGCAAAAATCCTTAAGACTCTGGCAAGTAGAATCCAATAAATAATCAGAAAGATCATACACCATGATCAAGTGGGCTTCATCCCTGAAATGCAAGGCTGGTTCAACATACGTAAATCAATCAGTGTTGTACACCATATCAACAAAAGCGAAAACAAAAACCACATAATCATCTCAATTGATGCAGAAAAAGCCTTTGATAAAATCCAGCACTCTTACATGATAAAAATTCTGAGAAAAGTAAGTATAGAAGGGCCCTGCTTAAAACTCATAGAAGCCATATATGCTAAATGTATTGCAAATATAATAAATGGAGAAAAATTGAAATCGTTCCCTCTCAAATCTGAAACAAGACAAGGCTGCCCACTTTCACCAATCTTATTCAACATCGTCCTTGAAACACTTGTCATAGCAATCAGACAAGACAATTAAATAAAGGGAATCTGCATTGGAAAGGTGGAGGGAGGTCAAACTATCATTATTTGCAGATGATATGATTATCTACATGGAAGACCCTAAAAACTCCACTACAAAACTCTTTGAAATAATAAAAACATTTAGCCAAATCACAGGCTACAAACTTAACACTAAAAAATCAACAGCTTTTCTCTACACTAACAATGAACTTACTGAGCAAGAACTCATAAACACAATTCCATTCTCAATAGCTCAGTAAAAAATTAAATACCTAGGAGTATATCTAACCAAGGAAGTGAAGGACCTATATAAAGAAAACTACATTATACACTGAAGAAAGAAATTATAGGTGACATCAGAAAGTGGAAAGGCATCTCTTGTTCTTGGATAGGCAAAATAAATACAGTCAAAATGACTTTATTACTGAAACTGATATACAGATTCAATGCAGTTCCTATCAGAATACCTACAAGCTTCTTCAAAGAACTTGAAACAACAATCCTTAAATTCATATGGAGCCAAAAGAGACCAAGAATAGCCAAAGCAATTCTGAGCAATAAGACCAAGGCAGGAGGCATTACAGTTCCAGACATCAAACCATACTATAAATCCATAGTTGCAAAAACAATTTGGTACTGGCACAAAAATAGACAGACCAGTGAAACAGAATTGAAGACACAGAGACAAACCCAAATGTCCTCAATTACTTAATCTTCGACAAAAGGGCCAAATGCATACACTGGAAAAAGGACAGCGTGTTCAACAAATGGTGCTGGGAAAACTGGTCATCCACATGCAGAAGAATGAATCTAGTCACACATGTGTCACCATGCACCAAAATCAAATCCAAGTGGATCACAGAGCTAGACATTAAACGTGAAACACTGAACCTTCTAGAAAACAAATATCTAAAAGACATAGGGGTAGGCAAAGACTTCCTTGAGAAGACACCAAAAGCAAAAGAAATTATCCCCATCATTAACAAATGGGATCTTGTCAAATTAAAAACTTTCTGTACAGCATAGGAAATTACCAACACTGTAAGAAGAGAACCAACAGACTGGGAAAAAATATTCACCACTAACACCTCAGATAGGAAGCTCATAACTAGAATATACAGGGAGCTGAAGAAAAGTAAGCCTACCAAAATAAAGGATCCTATTGAAAAGTGGGCAAATGAAATGAACTTACAAAGAAGTTCAAATGGCCAATAGATACATGAAAAGATGCTCAACATCTCTAGCCATAAGAGTAATGCAAATCAAAACAATGCAAAGATACCATGTCACTCCAGAGATCAACAAGTCAAATAGTAATCAGTGCTGGCTGCAGGGAGAAAGGAACCCTCCTGCACTGCTGGTGGGAATGTAAATTCGTACAACCACTCTGGGAAGCAGTATGGAGATCTTTCAAAAGACTGGAAATAAATATCCCCTTCGATCCAGGATACCCCTCCTGGGAATATTTCCAAAAGAGGCCAGAACAACACATAACAGAGGTATATGTATATCCATGTTCATAGCAGCACAACTAACAATAGCTAAAATACGGCAGTCACCAAAATACCCATCAAGACCAATGGTTACACAAACTGTGGTATTTATACACAATGGAATACTATACATCTATAAAGTCCAATAGCATGGAGGCTTTTGCAGGCAAATGGAAGAAACTTGAGAACATCATGCTTGGTGAAACATCGAATGGTCTCTCTGATATGAGAGTCCCAGATCACAACTATCTCATGGAACTTGAAGTGAAAAAGTGAACCAGGGGGGTAGGGTGGGGAGGAATGTAGGGGTGGGTAGGGGGAGGGACAAAAGGAGAGTGGGAAAGTCCTTGTCACCCTGACAAGATACGTATGTGCACAAAATGTTCAACTTCATTGTAAACCTTAAATTTTGCATTTAAACATATCAATAAAAAGGAGAAAAAACCCAAGATTATTGTAAAACATTCTGCTGTGTTGTATCAGCAGCACAAGCCTCACACACCTCTCTTCCCAAGCACAGAACCATATCCACATATGTACCTTCTCCATATGACTTCTGATTTATGGGGTCCTAAGAGCACTTTGCAAACTTTAATACAACTCCAGCTGGAGTTAGTAACTGTACCTCGATGGAGAGAGGCAAGCGGGCTTGTCCTTGGGATGCTGCTCAGTGGGGATACCAGGTGCCATTCAAGTCATGTGCTTCCCTACATTCCCAAGGACCCCAACTAAGCTTGTGTTGGAAGAAGTGCCACAGGCTGAGCGGGAGATACTGTGGTACCAAGGAGCACAGTCTGCTCCCTTTTCAAGGGGTTTCTGTGAGCCAGGTGAATCCTCCTGCTTTTTCGTCTGACAAGAAAGATCATGTTGATATAATAAACAGAAGGAATGCTGCTCTGAAGAGATACCAACCTTCAGATCGCAGGAGGGAGTGGGAAACCCGCACGCAGTTTCCTGTGGGTTTTGGCATGTTCAAACCAGCATCACGGCTCTGTCCAACAGGGGAGGCCAGCCCGAGTACCTCTGCTCTTGACTGGCTCCATATCCCAATGAAGTCATAGGAGGCCGTTCACAGCCTTGAGGTTTCATCATGTATTATAGATGCAGATTTCTGGTCTCTGTCTCTGAGCTCGGGATGCAGAGAAGTCACAGGGATGCTGAGGTACTAGAGATGTGGTCACACAAATCGATTTCCCACCAGTATGGGGACTCTGAACTTAGGGCAAGTGCTATAACAATGTCACCCTTGCCGAAGGGGCGATCTCAGAGGAAACAAGGATCTGCTGTGTGGAATTAGCTGGCAAGCTTTAAATAATCTCATGTCTCAGACTGTCTGGGAGGGCACATGGACACCGCTTGTTTCAAAATATTCCTCAGGTGGTTGCAATGGGCAGTCAGTCAGAACTGAGAGCTCCTGACTTAACCCAAGCTATTGCTCAGGGCTCAGCGGGGAATGCAAAGGGGCCTTTTCTTCCTGTGAAGTAGTATATTTATATTCAGCTATGGGTAATTAAGCCAGAATGACATCCAGCTGCAGTTCTGATGGCTGAGTTTATTATGCATAGGTGACAATCAAAGATTTTAAGTCAAAATTATTCTTAGAAAAGAGTAAGTTGCTTAATGTTTATGTCAGAACCAAACTGCTCACAGCTCAGGGGTAGGGGAGAGGAATGAGCTCAATTATTTTATTGTCAAAAAACTGTTTGTGAAAATGCCACTCACATGAATGACTTCAATCAGGGCTCATTGTGGATCTGATGGAGATTAACCAGGGGTTAAAACCAAAAAAGGAGGCAAATACTGTAACTGTCTACTCTTAGAGACAGGGACTTCACCATCACAAACGAGGGACGCTGATCTAAGAAAAGCTGCCAAGATCAGCAACAAAAGCTATCTTATGAGTGGCTGGAACTAGAGACTGACCCCGAGAGGTGAATGATGGGAAAGGATCAGGGTTCCAGCACCAAGGACAGTTATGCCAAGCAGAGCAAAGGCACGCAACTCAGGCAAAGTCATTCCAATGTAAAGTTACACCAAGACGGAGCAAAGCCACTCCAACCCAAAGTCCCTCAAGGCAGATCAAAGCCGTGTCAATGCTGGCAAAGTCACTCTAGAGCAAAGTCACACAGAGGCAGAGTAAATCACACCAACACAGCACAAACTTAGGCAGCAGTGTGCGCACACAGATTTGAAAGGGCAGCACCTCAGCGAAGCCACATCGCAGTGATCGTGCGTGCTTTGGTGACTCAGAGACGATGACACAGACACTGCACACACAAGCTTGCACTGCACCGAATGGCTCAGATTCAACTGTCCGATCCAACCAATCTCATGATGCTCAATTTCATAACATAGTAGAGAAAGAAGACGGCACTATTTTTAAATTCAGCTGCCGTACATTCCAGGATGGAGCAAAGTTTCTAATGTATAACTTTAAATAGGAATGTAGAACTACATTAATGGGCTGTGTATTTTCAGTAGGCATTTGACTAGTCTACCTATACCATGAAATACGTTGGTATCTAAATTGGTTACATAATTATGAAGAAACTCTGCTCCATATAACTGTGTTCTTGTTTCTCTGGCTGTTTGGCATAGATGAGGCCTGCTATCGGAAAAGAGGGATGCATGTCCCAGTCCTCTGGCAACACCAACATGCCTTTTCTCTTAACATCTTTACTTGGACCACTGGCCAAGATTCCACCCTGCCGTAAGACAAGCACTCAGGAGGAAGAGCTGGGGTTCTCCGGCTCCTTCTTGGAGAGGGGAGTGGAGGTGGGCAGGTGGCTTAGGTTTCCTGGGAGGAAATTCTGCACATGCTAAGAAAGAAAAGATCTATTAAGTCCATCTCGTTCCCCTGTGTCTCCTGTCTAGGAGGTATTCAGGCCTTTGCCCCCCAAGCATCAGCCTATCTGATTCCTGTGTCTCTGACATGAGTGACATAAAGATTTCCATTTCTTTTTCAAGTGTCATTAATCTATATGTGGAAATCAGGGCAAGAACTGGACTCTGTGGGATGTCTATCAAAACCAAGTACAAAACTGACAAGGTCTTTGTCTAGAAATGATCAATGACCATCATGAGCCTCAGGGTGACCATGAAAACAAACATGTCTGAAAGCTCCTGTTCTCCTTCACTCTGGGGTCGAGAAGAAAGGCTAGCACTCATGACACCTCCAGCACATGCAGGCGGTGGGATTCCACTGGAGGGTGGCACACTGCACAACAGTCCTCAAGGACTGATTCTGGTCACTGAGCTTGGCTGAGCCGAGGGTCTTGCCCAAGGACAGGGTCAGTGTGTAGCAGGGGAGATATAGGGTCAGTAGCCTCATTCCACAGACTGACATCCATCTCCCTGAATGAACTAGAGGAACTGCTCCATGAGCTCATGGAAAGATTTCTGGAACATCCTTCAACAAGAACCCATGTCCAGTCTCCCTACTTTCCAGCGCCCCCATGAGGCAAGTCTGGGCCAAGGCAGCATAAATATCCCATGCAGCTAATGGTCCTGCAGACTCTGCCTCCAATATAGATCTTGCTTATCTGAATTATATTGTGCCAGATTCTAGCTGGAGTCTTAGAAAGGGTTGTTATTCCCACAGCTGAAAGCAATGAATGGTTTTGGCTTACTTCTGCAAATGTGGGGATACCTGCAAATTTATCTACCTGGAGCTGCACCTGAAGCAGCCCTGCAAAAGATGCCTCTATATGTTAGCTAAGGAGTAAAGTACCAGGTACAAAAACCATTCCATTTTTGTTAATGAAGATGCATGTGTGTACCTACATAAAATTTTAGAAGGCCAACCATTAAAAAACTTGCTGTTTTGCCCTATTGTTCTGGGATTCATTTTTCTTTTCATATATTCTATAGTAAGGATTATCTATGAACTAACGAAAAATGAAGGATTCTGTAAGAAGTCCTCTGGTGTAAGTGGCCAGTGGACTGTCTTCCACACTCACTGTAATAGGGCTTGCTCTTTTGGAAATAAGTAATTTTTGTTATTTAGCTAGTATTTTCACTTGAGTCAAGGTGGTGCTGAGCCTGCCTCTGACCTAAAACCCCCACATAACATACCCCCTTGACCAGAGCTTTGTTGGCTAGGTTGTTGTGGGTGATGCACCCATAGGCACTGTGCTGCCTTTTTACAAGTTGTGTGATCTCAGGCACATTACTGAACCTCAATTTCTTTATTTGAAACATGAAACATATTCTTCCTTGTAGAAATTTTTATGAATAGACACAGCATAGAATTGATGTCTAGGAGAGAGTATGGGATACTGTGAGCTTCAATCAGTATGGTACTACCACAATTAACAGCAATGGCTGGCCAACACTAGGGAGAGCTGTCCAGAGAGCCCCTAAGCCAGGGAAGGCAGCCATTACAATCTGGCCTCTTAAGTGAGCCCTTCCAGGCTATAACGCTATCTATGCTATTGCTGGACTTCCTGGAGGCAGGTATGGCCTTAGCTCCCAGGGCCCATCTAGCAGCCAGACTTCCTGAACACAATCAGAAGAGTCTGCTTTGGTGCTGAAGGCAAACGTGACTTCAGAAGGGTCTGAAGGGGCTCCTCCTGCACAGCACCCTCCTGGAACCTCACTGGTATTAAGGATAACAAACAGAGGCAGTGAATTCCATGTCTGTTGGTCTCCCCTGTGGCCCAGCCTTAATTAAACAGTGAGTAGACTGCAGCATCTCCTGATAGCATCAGATTTTGCCCCAAGCATTACTGTGAAGACATTTTCAAGCTTTTACAGTCTAAGCAAACAGATCCATAAAAAACATATCTGGTCTTGTTTAAAGCACTCTCTAGTAGATGGGTACTTTTTTCAAGTGGTTCATTTCATCAACACTTCTGTGGCTTCCTGCAGTTCTGTTAACTGAGACAGGAATGGAAGCAGCCATAATTTCACTATAAATTCATAGGAACCATAAATACAGGCTCCTTGCCAGCCATGCAGCCTGAAGTAGCCCCTCTCCTGTCCCTTCCGGAGCAATACCAAGAGTGGCACCTGACACGTGCTGCCTGGTGACTTAGTAGCCTGTCTCCATCTGTAGCTCTTTCTGGAAAGAAAGGGAAGGTCAAAGGTGATGATGTCATCAGAATAAAATGAAGTAACTTCTGATACACAGGGAACAAAAATGTTTTATGGCAACAAAGGAAAGAGGCAGATTCTATTCAGGTGTGCTTGTATGCTTTTTATGCAAATTAGGAAGTGATGACTTGAAAAGGGACTTGCTTGGAGGTAATGTAGTTTCCCACAAAGAGGAGGAAAGACCTTCTGTTTCTCAGACCCCTGTGACAAGAAGAATGAGCAAACATTGTTGGCTTGGCTTCTGTAGAGTAACAACAACACTGACAGCCCAGTAGTCATAACAACAGAACCTGCCTTCTGCGTGTCCACCTTGTACTGGCACTAGCCTTGTAGAAGTCTCCCTTAGGTCTTTGTGGCTTGGCCACAATTAACCGTAGGGAACATGGCACCACTTTTCAAGAAAGGCAGAATATGAGGCTCAGAGTGTCCACGTAACTTTTCCTAAGCTACACAGCAGTGGCTTCTCTCACTGACCTTCCTACCGGCATGGCCACAGCACTATCCCAGTGGAAGAAACTTGATCCCCATCACTGCACAGACCCCCCCACTTCCACCCCCAACCGTGACACCCTTTATTGCAAGGCTCCCTTCTTCTCTCTTCTCAGCCATGATCACAACTATAAATAATATCAGATCCCAATGGCATAGTTTCAGGATTAGCTAAAGGAAGCTATAAAAATCCTGCCTTGAGGGAACTCTGCTTTCAGCCATGCAGGCCCATCCTTGGCTGCCCCACAGCAGCTGGCTTGGTGACGAAGGCAGGAACTAACTCGCAGTGTGCAAGAAAGCCATCCTATGGCCTCCTTGAGTAATTCTAAGGGCCAATCAACTGTGGGCAGGTTCTGGATAGCAAAAATGAGAGAAAAGAGGATCTTGACAGTAAATCCTGTTTGTATCTGGAAGGTGCTTGGCTGGCAAAATGTCAAAAGCCCTTCAAAGGCATTTGGCAGATATTTTCCCCTCAGACTTGGTTTGAGCCATGAAACCTTAGGGGGGCTGAAACTTGAAATACCAGGTCTCAACACCACCAAACTCCCCACACTGCTTGTGCCAGCTCTGAAAGGGAAAACGCTTTTCTAGATAAGCATGTGGACACACGTGTGTGCACACCGGCCCACCTACCCTCTCTCCCTTCTACTGACTCTTGCTCCTTATAATGCAGGCTCAGTTTCACATGTCCTCCATCCCTTCCTCTGAATCTGCAACCTGCCATCCTACAGATTCTAATTGGGATTTTAAAGCCATGGAGCCAGAAGGCCAAGGTGACTTCTGATGACTTACAGAGGCCAGGGAGTCTCCAGAGCTCTTGGGAACAAGACGGGGCAGAGGAGACTGCAGGACCACTCCCACTGTCTTTCATGGAGTTGGAGCTGTCCCATCTGGTGACTGGGCTTTTGCATCACTGACCCTGGCAGTGCAAGATTTCTTAGGTACCCAGCAAATGCTGCAGAAACGTACCTGCCCAAGCTACCTGGTCATCCCACATGGGCAAGTGGTCAGGCACATACAGTTCTATGAGGCCCGAATCACACTCTATAAAGTATACTTCTAAGACATAAATACCTTATTCACACAAGAAATAAGATTCTGAGGAGAAGTAAGGGACTTGGACTGTACCAGATAGTGGGAGATGATGGCAAAAATTAGCACCACTGGCAGTTCCAATGTGCCAGGCTCGGGTGGGATGCTTGCTGCGTTTTACTCATCATTCCTCAGTCAGCCCTCTGTGGGGACCCCAGGATTCGTGTGACAGATGATGATGCCTAGAAATGGTGAGATGAGGCCACAGTTGAGCCAGGACATAGATGGAACTGTGCTATCTTGACCTCATGCTCTGCTCTAAGGTCACTGGCCCGTGTGGCACACAAATGTATTCAGGGACAATGTCCTCAGTGGTTCATGTCCAGGTTTGGGCAATGACACAAACCTAGGCTGTGTTATAGGGGAGTCAGGATGCCCAGTACTCTCACTTTGATCTTTTACTCCATGCAAAGGCAGCTGGTTGGAAGGACAGGGAGCTGGGGGCTAAGGTGCTCACCTGAGGCCTTTCAGCCCAGCCCTTGTAACCCACCACATGAAGTTGCCTCTCTGGGCAACTTCTAGAGACTTCACTGCTGTATAGCAAGCCAGCTTCTCTTAAGTAGGTAGGGGCTGGACCTTGAATTTGCCCCTCGCCCTGCTGGCTCAGTGGCAGGCTTTGTTGTTCATGTGAACTATTTCACACCAAAGGGATATCTCTTCCCTTTACTTCCTACTTCTGCCTGCAAAAGCAATGAATCCTGATGACCTTCCTGTGTGATTCCCTTGAGTGACAGTCAGTGGAGGATTTGAGGACCAGATGTCCCAGACCAGCGCAGACTTGCTCATAAGAGCCTCCCATTTCCTTTAATAAGGACTCTACTTTTAATTTCACAGTGAAGCAGAGGCTTAACATTAAGCAAGATCTCATATTGTGGTAAAAAAGATTTACACTTAAGTGTATGTGACTAATACAGAGGCGTTGGGGAAGCAGGTTCTGATAGGGGATAGCCTGGAGAGGAGGAAGATGCTTGATCTTAGAACATGCATGCACCTTTGATAGAGATGAGGCCATCTTACAGTTCAGCTCCTGGTTTCAAATTACAAATCTAACTTTCTGGAGTTACACAATAAAAGAAGGCTTGACTACAAACCAGACGACAGGGAACAGACTCTTATCCCTGTTGGTCTGTTGTTGTACCAAATTGAGAAAAAAAGCAAATCATCACTCTGGGCCTCACTCAGTTTCCTTATCTGTAAAACGGGGGTAGACAGTTTCGAGGATCAAAAGAGATCAAGTGTATTACCCTCCAGTGGCAGGAGCTCTCCGGGTCCCAAAGCTCTGACTTCACACTGTCTAGTGAGTCTTAGTATGACTCGTTGCAGCTGGCTGCCTGCATATGGGTTGGGTCATTGTCTATGTTGTACCCTCAGGGCCCAGTACAGATCAGCATCTCAGAAAATGCTGAGACTCAGCCACATGCCAAGAGAAAGTGGACAGCCCAGCTGGGGAATCAGCCCCCACCAAAGGGAGCGCAGGCTTCAGAAGTGGCATTATGCCTGAAGAGCTTTGTGTGACTACCACTCACATGACACAAGGTTGGTTCATTTGTACAGTCGGGACTTCGAGCTCTCATCTCCCCAGAACACAGGAAGGAAGCACACCGAGTAACCATGTTTGCATAAACTTGACCAGACATGGGCTCCCCCTGGCTTCTCCAAAAAGGCCGCCACACAGAATGTCTCATTTGAGTTTTAAAAGTGCTCTGGGAAGTGCTGTTATCTACGTGCTCCAGCTAGAAAGACAGGCTCAGAGTGTGAGGGACCTCTGGGCTTTGCCAAGGTCCTGCAAGTCAAAACAACTGCTTCCACTGCCACCAAATCAAGTGCCATTTTGATTTTGCAGCACCAGGGAACACTATATGTACTCTTAAAAGGGAGAGCCAATGGTTCTCTTTAAAAACACTGTTCATTCGTATCCCTCCAGAATAACTTATTCCTTGTAGGAGAAAAATTCATTGTTTCTGTGGTGATAAATGTCTCCAGTGTTGAATCTGAAATGTTTCTACTTTCCATCCGAAGCCACACTATTCTATGAAGGAATGACATTTCCTCCAATGGTAAGTATCCTCACATCCAGTGCTGAATATACACACAACCCTTAGTGAATGCAAACAAATGGTTTACATTGTTTTATGGAAAAGCCTAGTATGCCTGGAGGGAAGGCAGCGGAAGGTCAGTTTTCAAACTTAGCAGAGGAGTAGTGATGCCCTCAGCAGGGATGCGAACAGGAAGCAGATCCCTTGTATGGGCCCCTGGCTAGGGTTCAGCTGTTTGTTGGGGTGAGAGGAAGTCCTGTATTTCCATGGAGCCTGCCCTGGTCACTAAGGTCCTTGCTGCTGAGGGAGTTCTGCTGCTCACAGGCACAGCCAGAAGCATGAAGGCCAGGTTGAAAGCTCTGCTTCACCTGTTAGTCATCCCCAGGAGACTGTGTGTGCGAGCAGTGAGCCTGTGGGACACTGTGCCAACATCCTAGAGCATGACAGGCCTGGAGACCAATGGAAGAGGGAACACATGATATTTGAGTACCCATTGTGGGGCAAGATTGTGCTAGGTTTCCACATACTCTTTTTACTTATCTTTTAGTGTTTTGTTGCTCCTTGTACCAGGAATTCTAAAGTATTAAAGGAAACAAAAGTGTCTACCTTGTTCTTAAATTTAAAAGGGTTTGGCTGAGAAAAACCGAGGCCAAGCTGGCTATTCATGGTGAGCAGAGCACCACCCGTGTGGCTCCCTCAGCCTTTCTTTGTGTGTTTCTCCATGGTGAGAGCACAGAGCTGGGGTCCAGGAGCTTGGACTCTGCCGAAGGAGTGAGGCTGAGCCCCTGGGAACTCTTCCGTATCTCAGGAGTAACAAGCCTGGCTGGAGAGAAATGGTGACATGACGCACAAACAAGTGCCACGGATTCCCAATCCTGGATGGGCATATGTGGCTGAGGCTTAGGACTGACTCTTCAAGACTCCTGCCCCAGGACACCTATGCCACAGCACCAACCTTAGCCAGGCTGGGATGTGCCTGGATATGAGACATTTCTCAGCATTATTCCAGAAGTTGCTAGGAGGCTTGATTGATAAGACAAAGTCAAGTCAGATCAATACTTTACTCCTGGGAACTGTGTGAACGGTGTGGTAGATTTTAGGCAGTCAACTGGACATAGTCATCAGAGAGCTTAGTCCCCCTCTACTCTCACCTTGGAACCTCTGTGCACCTCTGAGAAACAGGCAAGACCAGCTTTCCCGTTAAGCATCTTGGAGACAGAGATAAGACTGAGGACCAGAGAGGTTGTAACACATGAATGGAGGTTCAGAGCAGCAAATCAGCCCCTTAATGCCTCTGTCATGTGATTATGATTCTCATGGCCCCGACTGGACATTTTCTTTGTAACAGCCTTGAGGTTAAATTTTTCTTCCTGTATAAGATTCACACTGGCAGCTCCTACTGAGCTTTATTAACAGCTACATTACTGTATGGCTATGTTACTATTTATTTCTGGGGTGAACACGAGACTGTTGGCCTTGATTCTATTGTATTAATTTTTTTTCCCCAGGGAGTAAGTGAGAAGGAGGTGATTTTGGTCTGTTCCAAATTCTATGTTATCTGGAGATATTTTAGCACAGCAAATAAAGTGGGACCTTAGAAATTTGGCTTTGGAGAAGTTTCTAAGTTGGGCTGTGGGGAGTAGCATTTCTGCAGGGATCAGAGTTTTGCTTTCCAATGGACAAGGAAGCACGCTTCCTTCCATGAAGTGGAGGCAGAAGCTAAATCACCTGCCTGGACCATGTGGCCAGATTTTCATAGTAAAGTCGAAATCTAAATAAATTCTGGGGTACAACTTTTCCATTTTTAAATATCAGCCAGCACCTAATTCTGCAATGTTTAAAATTCTGTGCCAACTAAGCAAACACCCTACTGGCCATTTCTGGGTGCAGAGAGAGCAGAAGAGGCAAAAGGAGAGGTTTCCAGTTGCTAAGAACATGAGGAAGGGAATACACAGTACAGCTTCATCAGACGTAGTATGGGTTTTGTGATGAGATCTATGGGATGACTCTTTACCCAGGAAATAGAAATCTACCAGAAAAATAGATCAAGAAGGGTTTAACAGCAAATAATATATGTGTGCGTGTGTGCGTGTGTGTGTGTGTGTTTCTTTTTACTCAGCAAAACATTCAGTTGCCATTAAACACTCCTTGCCCTGATGGTACTGAAATTCCCAGGAACATCCCCCTACTCAATCAGGCCCTGTATCCTTCAGGCCTCAGAAATAAATGAAAGTGAGTTCTGCTCAAGTACCGCTATGGGTCTGCCGCAGCCTAGCCTCCTACACATTAACAAGTCTCTCATGACAGATTGCTGTGAAGCCAGGCCCGCAGCAGGACTCTGGGGCACAGCCAGCTGCCTGAAAGGCAGCTACACTGGTGTGAGAGCCCTTGCTTCACAATCTGGGCTGCATTTGGTTTCCTGGCAAATGCATGTGAAATGAATGAGACCCACTCCCAGCAAGGCCAAGCAAACCCTAGTGGTGACCTCTGTGGGAACACAGTGGTGGCAGGACCGCCTGCTGGAGAGGCAGGAAGCACACAATCAGGGTGCTGGCAGGTGCTGAATTGGGAAAGAAAGTAAATTTGCCTGGTTAGGCTGAGACCACCTGGGAGAAGCAGCCCACCACGAGAGCCGAGCTCACTGGGGGCCCTCTGCACCGCTGTGGTGGGACGGAAATGCTGGCATGATTTTCTTACCTTAGACCAGTCTCCCGTCTTCCACTCGTAGCAGCCCGAGTAGTCCTCGCACTCCTCCTCGTCTTTCGGCCTCATGGATGCATCGCACTTCCCTTGTGAGTTGGTGCAGGTCACGGTTCGCTTCTGCGTGCCTTTACCACAGTTAGCAGAGCACTGCAAGACATCATGCACGTGTTTAATTCAGTTCAATTCGGCTCAAGTCCACCACAGCCTGTGAAGTCCCTACTGTGTATTGCGCACAGACGGCTACAAGGATGAAGTTGTTTCAACTTCATCGAGCTCAGGGTCTTCAGAGTCTTGTGCATGTAGTTCCACCTGAGAGTCAATGGATGACCAGTAATAGGAAAGGCACACAGGAATCAGGGTCTGGAATAATTTGGGGGAGCCCAAAAGTTCAACCTGGGAGAGAAGAATTTAGTGGCCAGTCATCAAGTTCAAAAGACAATGAATGTACAAATTCAAGGTTAAGAAAATAGCATTTTGCTGAAGCCATGACTGTGCTGGGATTAGGATAAGAGGTACAAATGCTGGTTCAGGACTGATACTAGATATGCATGTAGATATGGTCACAGGAAATTTTATTTAAATCTGGTGCCAATGTCTCACATTTTCAATGCTCTAATGATAACTGATCATGTCAGTTGTAGTTCTTTGGTTAAAGAGGTACTTTCCTTCACCCCCCTCTCCCCCAAGAAAAATGCATAGAATATTTGTAGTTTTGATCTGAATAAAGCATAAATACTGTCTGGATCATGAGCTAGGTGATCAAGACCCTAAGACTCACCTGAGGTGGGGGAGAAGAAATGGGGTTGTAGACCTGCCTCTCCCCAAGTACAAAAGAAAAATTCTCTTGACAAACTTACAAACCTAAGTATATATAAAGGGAAAAAAATCACCAAAATTTTAACTTCTGTCATTTCTTAAAAATATCATGACGAGGATACTTACTAAAGATTCAGATATTTAGTGGGTACATTTCAAGATCTGTCTGGAAATTAAACTCAGCTTTTGAGCAGCCAATGGCAGACTTTTCGTTCATTAAAAATGGGCTGAATACTTTCTTATTCAAAATTATTCCGACTGTTTGGCAATCACAGAGAACTTTAAAAATATTTTCCACACTAAAGAGTGTCTTGGATCTTGCCTTTCTGAGTTTCCTAGACCATGTTTGGTGGAAGACCTGAGGGAAGCCTGCTCTTGATTTAGCTGTTTTTTGTTTGTTTTATAGCCAAATGATCAAAATCATTAATGTAAAGTCAACGCAAAGCCATGAAGGATGACATCACGAGAGACAACAGGACATTTCCAGGACCAGCCTTCAAAGTTAAAATTTCAGTCTTAATTGACCTCTTTCCAAAATGTTTTACGGCGTGAGATTTGTAACTGTAACTCACATACCAAAGGTGTCCCTCCCAGCATCTGACTCTTGCAATGCGCAAAGATCACTGCAGCATTAAAGGAAAATCTTTGAAACCAGCTTCCCGATTTGACCACATTACAGTCCAAACATGCCCAAAGAATTAAAAGGACAATCAGTGTTTATTTGTGATAATTCTTTTGTGAGAAATACTTTTACTATGGTGTCATTATCTCTGCCACAAAAACATGTTGTTCTGTGTAATGTTTTGGGGCATGTTGTTATCTCAGGTGGGATTTAAGAAAGCATGAGCTAGAAGAGATTATAACTTTGAGATGACCTATGGGTAGGTGAGGACTCTCACGCACAGGGATGTGGCGTAAACAACAAGAGGTACATGCTGGAGTCTCTGTGGGCGAAGCCTGCAGGCCCTTGGCCCCATTCCCAAGCATGGACCTACCTGAGACCATTCCGATGCCTCCCAGATGGACAGGCAGTCCTGGCCTTCACAGCTCTGCACTGGGGTTGGTCGCGGCCCTGGGCAGTAGATGGGACGTGTGGCAACATGTGTGCCATTCTGAAGCTGGTACACACAGGTCACTTCCCGATGCTGGATGCCCTTCTCACAGGTTGCTGAGCAGGCGCTCCATGGGCCTGCCACCCACCTGTCCAGAGGGGAAAAGTCAATCAGAGAACGGCCAGAGGGGCCAGTGCTTCCTCCCCCACCAGAGGGCCTTTCAGAAGGATCAGTGATCTGTGGTGGGAGGTAGGGAGACCAACTCAGGGAGCTTTGTAATCAACTCTGGAAAGCACCTGAGTGGTCACCTGGTCTAATGGCTTCCTTGGTAAAGAACCCTCCTATGACAGATTGAGTTATTATTCCCAAGGTCACTTCTTCCCTAGAGTGACATTATATATCCTTCACACTGTCACAGAGGTGTGAGAGGACATAGCTCTAGTCATGTACCAGCAGGAGCTTTGAATGTGGGAATGAGGTTTAGCTCTGGTCCTGTGTTTCCTGCCCTCTACCATGACAATATGACACTGTTATAAGGCACTGCACTTCTGGGGTGGTTTGTTACTGTAGCACCAGTTGATGGATACCTTTGACAAAGGACTTTGTCTCTCATAAATTCACCAGGGCTTCCAGAGACTGCAGACCTTCCAAAGCAGAGATGCTAACTCTTAGGATGGCATCTTGTGGGCTACAGGAAGATCAAGCTGTTGAGGCTGGATTTGAAAATGCCTATTTCAACTTTACCTACACTGCCTAATGTTCTAACGATCCCAGAGTCTGTCTGTGTCTCTATCACCCTCTGGACACAGATGGGGTTAGAATGTTCTTTCAGGGACGTTAAAGGACTCTCCTGTTTGAAACTTAGATGGCCCAGAAAGATTAACTGCCTCTTTTGGCGCTATTCCTGTCTCCGAAGAGCGGACTACTTACCAAAGCAGCTCTAATACGGACAACCAGCTTGTATACACATTGAGTTCTTCTTGATAATAAAATAGCCCCAAATTTTCCCTGAAACCAAACCTGCTCATGCCACGAGATTCCACCATTTAAAGATATCTATGGTACCTCTCCTTCGCGTGAGCACTAGGTGGTACCAGCCAGCAAATCTCTTACTGAATCTATCACTTAACATGGTAGGAATAGAGACCATGGGGTATGTCCATGAGCACAGGTGACATATTGCCCATGTACTGCTTACAACAACATCTGGCATGCCTACATGCCTATGTGCTTTTAGCTATGATTACTGCATTGTCTCCTTGCAAGGTAATGGTGGACTCCCAGGGCAACAAGTGGCGTCTCACATCAGCACACCACATGCTGACTGCTCAAACATCACTAGGGAGTTGGACCTGATTCTACCATTTCTCCCGCTCTGGTCTTTGGAGTAACAAAAATTCTTAATCCCTTCTGTTGTGACTGTAATTTTCTAATCAGTCACTGCTACTCTTAAAATGGACACAATGGCCCAGGTACGATCTGAAGAGAGAATGTGATTTTCTCTCTTCAAATGGAGATGCTCCTGTCATCAGTGCTGCTCAACTTTGCCATATTTCCAGGTATTAAAAACAGCCAAGTTATACCTCCATCGGCTCTGTCCTCCATCTTTTTCCCCCTATCTTTTTGGTATCCCTTGAACTGATTCCCAGCTGGAGCTCTTTGTCGCAAGCTTTTGCAACTGACTTTGTCAATGTCAGTGGTAGGCTTTACCAGGAGACCTGCTGGGTGCTCTTGTCCTGAGCCCCTCTGAGAAAATGGCTTTGCACCTGCTATGAGACCTGGGCTGAGTCTGAGAAATGGAAGCTCCATGTCCTATTCATGCCATTGTTACCACCCTGGGGTGCATGACACAGCCACAGGATGCACCTCCATTCTGGGGTACACGGCCAGGACATGTGTCCTAGTGAATGTGGGCAGCAACTCCGATCCCCACGGAGATCACATCTGGAACATATGGGGGATGGGAAGAGGTGGGTGAGGCTCCATGTCCTCATCTGAATGTCCCATAGACCTTCTGCCCCACTGATGACTTGGTAATAAGTCTTATCTGCGAGAAGAGAGAGTCCAAGAGGAAAATGGAGGGAAGGCCATACTGGCCAACTTTGAAGATATGGTGTAAGTGGAACAAGTTCCTCAAATCAAAGCTGATCCTACCGGAGGTACCTAAATTAGTCAAACAGACATAAAGAAAAATGGTCTCTAGAGGCTGGCACTGGGGGAATTAAAGTTTAATAGGGGCAGAGTTTCACTCTGGGGAGATGAAAAGATCTGGAGATGAATGGTGGAGATGGCTGTGGAGTAATGCGCACATTGTTCACACTGTAGCACTGCTGTAGTTTGGATCTTGAGCGTCCCCCAAGAGCCTCAAGTATTCGCAACTGTGTGTTACTGGGAGGCAGAGCTTGGCAGGAAGGGGAGGATGCTTGGGGTTCGACCTGGAGGGATTGTATCAACTTGTTGAGATTAGAGATTGCTCAAGGCAGAGCTTTCAGGTGTTGGTTATGGACTGTGGATCAGGAAAAGAGGGAAGTGGGAGGGGCTGGGGGGACAACTGGAGGCTCTGAACTAAGTAAAGGAAGGAAGAAGAAACAGTGTTGCAGCTTCTTCCTGGGAGAGCTCCTCTGCTTGTCCTACTTCACTTGGCTTCTGTCTGCCATGGGGTGCGCAGCTCTCCAGCCCCTCCCTGCCATGTGGCTCTGCCATTGCTGGCTGCCCCATGGGCTTACTGTGTGTGTGACAGACCTTCTGACACTGTGAACTAAATAAATCTTTCCTCTCTTAAATTGTGGATGGTGGGTATTTTTTTTTTTTTACTGCAATGATAAAGTAACTTTAAAAAGTATTGTACACTTAAAATGACTAAAATGGTGAATTTTGTTATTTACATTTTCACAGCGAAAAACAGTTGATGGCAGGGGGTGACTAGAAGTGGGAAGTAAGTGGGAAAAGCAAAGAAGCAAAGTATTTTGTCTCAGGTAGCCAGAGGTGAGACGGGAGACCAGTCTTCCACTTTGGGCTGGCAGTATTTCTGCCAAGTGTTCCTGTTATAAGGTTCTTTCCGTCCTGAGGTGTGGTGTGTTAGCTATCCTATCACTGGGACAGAAAGTCCCTAAAACCTAAAATTTAAAGGAGGAAAGGTTTATTTTGGCTCCTGATTTCAGAAGTTTCAGGTTGTAGTTGGCTGACTCCAAGGCAGAAGCATCATGGCAGAAGGACACAACAGAGCACAAGTGCTCACTCCATGGTGGCCGGGAAGCAGGCTACAGGGGAAGAGTGCCATGCACGAGGGAGCCGGAGAGCAGGTATCTTCTCTAGAGTCATCCCTCACCCACACCCACCCAGGTGTCCTTCACTAATCGAGTTGTTTCTCAAGCCAGTCAAGCTGACAACCAAGATTAACCACCACATATGGAATGGACCGCTGACAGGAGCGTCCTTCAGCTGTGTGCACACATTCTGCAGTTCATTTTAGCTATTTTTCATCCAATATTTTTCTTTTTGCTCCTGATTTCAGCAAATATCCCAAGGAGTCATGGGAAGAAAAGTGCATTCTAAACTCTACTTTTGCTGTCTGAAACCATTCTACCCAAACAATCATGGCCACAGAAGCCCCAGTACTTGGGCAACGTATTTAGCTGAACATCTCAGTCAAATCTCATTAATTCCAAAGCTTGTACTGGGGAAAAGCAGCTACAGTTCCATAAAACAATTTATATTGCAATTGCAACTTAAGTACTTTTTTTTCACTAGTGTCCCCTAAAAATCTAACGGCAACATTTATTAACCAAGTTTGATTTAGCAGTGCTTCTTAAGATCTGTAAAACTTATTTTTTAGGAAGTTCAATTAACACATCTCCAATTCAGGTCTCCTTTTGATTGTTCCTCGGAGAGGAGTCAGAACAGACTTGTCCCTTTTGGTCCATCAGAATCTCTGTTTTTATGCACAGACAGGTTGAGGAGCTCTTAGATGAATACTGGGACCAGATGGGTTTTGGGTTTCAGATTTCAGATTTTCTGTAGTCCAGGCTCGTCCTGGTCCTGAACTCATTATGTAGCCTAAGCTGGTCTCAAACACAGCCTCCTGAGTGCTGGGATTACAGGCATGTGCCACCATGCCCAGGTGGTATGTGGTGTTGGGGGACTAAACCCAGGGCCTTGTCACTTCCTAGCTATCACTGAGCTATCGATCCACCCCCTCAGAGTTCAGATTCTTGAATGTATTCGCACATATAATGAGGTATCTTGGAGATGAGACCCAAATATAACATTCATGTTTCCTATACACATTACTCACATAGCCTGAAGGTAACTGCATACATTATTTTTATGTACCTGTGGTTTCGACTAAGCCATTATGCAAATTCTGGTGAGGAATTTTCCATTTGAAGCATCCTGATTGATGATGCTCAAAAAATTTAGAATTTGGGGGCATGTTAGATTTTGGGTTTCCAGGGCAGGAATGCTCAAGAAATATATTCAAGTAATAATATTCTAGTGGCTCACTATGGGTTATCTCAGGAACTAAAGGAGAACTTTTATCCTTACTGTTTTGGTTTAATTGCTATAACATTACCACAAACTTAATGGCTTTAAACACAGTTCACTTGCTCATTTATTTTTTTATTAAATGGTACTGGATCACTGAGCCCAGGGTCTCTGCAGCAAGCTATATCCTTAGCTCATTTTTCAGTTTTGATTAGAGACAGGTTTTGTTGAGATGGAAAATTGTCCAGCATGGGCTCAAACTTGCAATCCTCCTGCCTCAGCCTCCCAGAGTGCTGGGATTACAGGCCTGCACCACAGAGCCCCAATTTAACCCATTTATTATCTTGTAGTCCTGGAGATCAGAAGTGGGATTTTGCCGGTCTCAAATTAAGACATTAGGAGGGCTGGTTCCTCATGGAGCATCACGGAAAAACTGGCTTCTTTCTTCCTTTTCAGCTTCTAGACAGTGCCTGAATCCTTCACTTGCCTGATCCTTGGATGCCTCCTTCCATCTTCAAAGCCAGCAGTGCCAGAATAGTCTTTATTACTTGAACTTTCTCTTCTGCTTTCGTCCTCAAATGTCAAGGACCCCTGTGATCACACTGGATCCAGTTAGATAACTCAGGATAAGGTATCTATTTGAAAGTCAGCTGACTGGCAGCCTATATTTGTTTGTTGGGACTGTGGAAAACAGTAACAAAAACGAGGGGGCTCAAAATAACAGAAACTCATTCTTTACAGTTCTGGAGGGCCGAAGTCCAAAATCTACATGTCATCAGGATTGGTTCCTGGTATGGTCTCTGATGGAGAATCTGTTTTGTACCTGTCCTTCGTTCTGGTAAGGGCTGGCAATCCTTGGTGTTTCTTGGCTTGCAGAAACATAATTTCAGTCTCTGCCTTCCCCTTCACAACATGTCCGCCTCCCCTGGATGTTTGTGTCTTACCCCGCCGTCTTCTTCTTAGGGCGCCAATTATATTGGATCAGGGGCTCACTCTACTTCAGTATGATGTCAACTAATTATATCTGTAATGATCCAATTTTCAAATAAGATCAAGTTCTGAGATTCTAGCAGTTATGATTTCATAACATATTTTTTTTAGAGGAACAATTCCACCTATCACACAGCCTTGCTTTCATCTTCAACTGTAAGTCCCTTGTGTCCACATGATCTACTATATTTACAGTCCTAGCGATTAGGATATAAATATCTTGGGGGCCCTCAAACTGCCTGCCCCTGTCATATTACATTCAGTTTCTGAGACATTTTAGCTTTTATCCCAAACTTACATTTTTACTCATATCTTTATGTGGCTGAAAAACTTTAAACTAGCTAAAAGCCTTGCGAGATCTCCTGAGATGTTACTTTATTGTCCCAAAACACTGGCACCATCACGGTCACATTCTTCTGACACAGTTATTTTAGTTGAATCTCAAATGGATGACAACCAAAAAAAGAACAACTGAAGATCATTTATAAACAACAGCTTTCGATCATAAGAAACGATGTGAGATTTCCTTCAACACAATCTAAGCTAACAAGTAGTTTGCCTTTGGGGTCCCTGTCAACTTTAACTATCCCCCAAATGGGTGAAAAGGATCTGGCATCGGCTGAGTGCTTAACTGCCACCAATATCTGTGCTAGGAACATCCTCAACATTCACTCAGTTAATCAAAGTACCAAAGCAAGAGGCCTGGATGTGATTTACCTGAGCACAGGTTACACAGACTGGCAAAGCCCAGGCCTCTGTTGGAGTACTGAATTCTAGAACTTCACTTACTTGCTCTGAGCTTTGGGGTTCTTCATGCATGAAAATGCCACCGCAGTAGCATGCACACTCATGGGGTCTGGATGAAAACATCCAGCAGATAAAGCATGCAGGGACATTTGGCACAGAGAAGGCTCCAGAGTGTGAGCTCCTTGCCTGTCTATCTGGTTGCATGACTCCACATTAAGGTGGGTGATAGGGTCTTTCCCAGAGCTGTTCAGCAATCTGTGCTGTGTTCTAAGATGAGGAAGTAAGCAGAGGCTGACCTTCCAGAAGCCCAGCCTCCAAAGCCCTCTCCAACCACCAGCCCACAGACCCCGGGTGGCATTAGACTTTTGGATCTTTTGGCCGAACCCCTTTCCCAGTTCCTGGCAGATCAGAGCCAGCAACACTATGGTGAGAACCATTCAGAACACAAGTGCTGAGTCCCTTTCCCAGCTCCTGGCAGAGTCAGCAACTCTGATGAGAACCACAAGAACACAACTTTCACATGTGCCATTTATAGTCTCTGAAGATACGTGGCTGCTTTTATTGAACAGACATCTGCAGACAAGGAGCGGGGTGAGGAGGTACGATGGTGACTTAATGAGGTGGGCTGTGATATTCTCCCGTGGGAACCAGCAGGACCTCTTTACGGCCGCATGTGAAGTCTCAACTCTGCCTTTCTCCATTTTAAACCTTGAGAATTATGAGTTCTCATATACATTTCCCTGAAAAGTAATATTATTCACATATTTGTTTTTTTTTTTTAAGAGGAAATGAAACTCTGAGGCACATCGTGCTGCTCTGTGAGTGAACCTGGGCTTTGCTGGAAGCAGGTTATTTCTGCTCGCAGTGAGGCCAGCAGCACTTGAGGCTCTCTTGAGTAGAGTTAGCAATGAGGACCACTGAACAAAACAACTTCTAGCCTTGAATTCTGATGCAAAAAAAACCATATTTATAGAATAGAGTGCATCCATTCAACCATGAAAATTAAGACGGGTGATATACTAGGATCTGAGAATTTTCTGTTTTCCCTTGGGTCATGTGGCTAGTTTGTTTGCTGAAGAAATGAAAAAAAGGGGGGGAGGGCGGAGTTCAACACTTCACTAAAGTACAGTTTAAGGGGAAATATTTCTATAATAATTATTCCAGAGTCTCCAACAATAGACTGACATTGGTCTGTGGCCTGTTACGAACTAGGCTGCAAGGCAGATGAGTGGCAGGCCAGAGTGCAAGGCTTCGTGTCCCCGTTGCTCACACTACTGCTTGCACTGCCGTCAGATCAGCTGTGACATTAGGTTCCCGTAGGGGTGCAAGCCCTACTGGGTATTGTGCGTGCAAGGGAGCAGGGTGCACATTCCTTATTAGAATCTAATGCCTGATGATGATCCGAGGGGCTGATGTAGTGTGGAAGCTGCTGCAGATGCAGATGAACTTTGGCAGAGACAACTGAGTTCATGGAAATCACCGTCTCCCATCCCCTCCAGATGGGCGAAACAAGCTCAGGACTTGCACAGATTCTACCTCACGGTGAGTTGTATAATTACTCATTAAATATTATAATATAATAATACAATGAAGAGCATAATAAAAATAATGTGCTTGAATCATCCACAATCATACTCCATGCTACCCCATCCATGGAAAATCTGTCTTCTATGAAACCAATCTCTAGCAACCAAAACGTCGGGGCCACTCAATTGTACCAGCCACTCCTGAGAGTTAGCTGCATGCCAGGCGATGCGCTAAGCACTTGGGATGATTCAAATGATTCCCTGCAATGATTCTGCGTATATTCATTCACAGGCAAAGGCTTACAGTAAGACTGCCTATTACTAAGTGGAACAGTCAGTTTTTAGCAGTTTTATTAAGATATAATTCACACAGCATATGATGCATCTCTTTAAAGAGTATAATTCAATTTATCAGAGCTATAAAACCATGACCAAAATCTAACTTTAGAACGCTTTTACCACCTCCAAGCCCTTCCTAGCAGTCATCCCTGATAGCTACCTATGTCTTCCAGTCCTAAGTAATCATGAATCTACTTTCTATTTTTAAATTAATTTTATTTTTACTTTCTGATTTTAAAGATTTACCTGCCCAGAATTTCTTATACAACTAGAATCACATAATATGTGGCACTTTGTGTCTGGCTTCTTTACATCAGCATAATGTTTCTAGGGCTCACTTAGGTTGTCCTTTGTTTCCGTATTTAGTTCCTTTTATTACCAAATCACATTCCACTGTTTCGATGTACCACGTGTTACTTATTCATTGATCAGCTCACGTAAGTTTTGGTGGTTTCCACATTTTGGATATTATGAATAATGCGATTAACAGCATTTTTATTAAAGCTTGTGTGTAGACAGATGTTATCATTTTTCTTGGGTTTATATCTAGGACTAGAATTACTGGGTGATAGAGTGATTCTACATTTAGCAATTTTAGCAACCAAACAATTTTTCCAAGGTGTACCATTTTCTATTCCCACCAGAAGTATATGAAGATTCTAAATTCCCTATGCCCTTAAGAAAATTTCCTATATCCATCTTAGTGGGTGTGGTCTCTATTGTATGTGGGTACGTTTTTAAAACCATTTTAGCCACTTAAAGCGCACAGTTCAACATTAACATTGGCATGTTAACAATAAATTCATAATAATGTATAACCATTCCTTCCGTACATTCCCTAGTTTTCATCTTCTCTAACTGAAACCCTGTACCCATTAAACAATAACTGCCCACTCCTCCCAGCTCCTGACAATTGCTATTCTCCTTTCTGTATTTATTTACAACTCTAGGTACCTCATATATGTTTAATCACACAGGATGTGTCTTTTATGACTGGCTTAGTTCACTTGAAAAATGCCCTCAAGTTTCATCCATGGTATGGCTTATGTAGTGTTTTCCTTTGTAAGTTTGGGTATATAGATCAATTATGAAAACAGATCATATTCAGACAGGGAAAAACAGGAGAATAAATCATAATGGAGGAAATATCAATACTCCCTAAGCATAGAATATATGTGAACATACAAAACTACTCACCCCTATTACAGAGCTGGAGAATAAAAAAAAAAAATCAAGTAAAGAGGTGCCAACTCATGCCCCCAAGAGGGGCAATACCAAACAATATGACTAAGCCGGATCGGAACATGACTGAAGGAATGGGCATTCTTGCACGGTGTGGATAAGAAAGTACAGTTACAATTTGGAAATTTGGGTGGGAAAGAGGATGAGACTGGGAAGGGGCCAAAAAGGACTTTCTATTGCCTGCAATGTATTATTACTTCAAAAATGTGAAATAAATATGGCCGTCATAAAGATATGTTCACATTGGGAGGACAGACAGAGTATTTACTGGTTAATCTCAGTAGTTGTCTATATAAAGATCTGTATAAGAAAAATACTTATAGAAACTATAATCAGGTCAGTATGAACTAACTGTGGCTGCCAGGAGTGGCAGACTATAGTTAACTGAGACAACACTGTACGCAGAGGAAGGGACAGCTGCCAGGCTCTAGCCCTCGGTGGCCACAGGTTGTCCCATTTTTCATCTTAAGAAGCCATATTGAAAACCCCATGTTCTCCTGTCTTTAAAGTGTTTGACTTTAAAATCTGACCTGTACGGGCCAAGTTGTGTCTCTTGTGGAATTTGGCCCTGTGGCCTCTGGTCTAGGACTTTATACTTTTATGCCCTGAGGAGAAAACTGTCCCAGTTTTGACCCTAACCCCAATGGTCAAAACTTCACTGTCCCCAGCTCTCAACTGAAGAGGACACAGCGCAATTTGCTTGTCACCATCTCCAGTGCTTTCTCTTCTCTTTGACTAGCCTGTAACACATGTAACACTAGTGTGTTTGCGGTGGCCTAACAAATTATCATGAATCATTCTGTTCTACAAAGATTAGGAAAAGAAAAATATGTCCCCAGATTAATGATATGTAACGGCTTTTCCCAGAATACCCAGATGAATGGTACCTGACATAACCGAACACCAAAGTCTTAAACCAAGCGAGCTGCAGACAATACCCCAAGGCCCTATTAACCCGAGCAGGAATCCCTGCCGAGGGGCCTCTGATACCCTGATGCAAATTATTCAACATGGAACCCCTGCAGGCAGATCTCCTCAGCACTCCACTACCGCTTCCCCCTTTGGCTATGAACTCACTCAATTCCACAAGATTCTCAGAAATTATTCCTAGGGTGAGTTCTCAAGAGCTAGTGCAAGCCAGCTCTGTGTCTTGTGGAAGGAGGACAGGGCAGGGCTACCCCTGGCTGCGTGCTTGGAGGGCAGAGGCAGGACTCCAATAAGACCAGCCCAGGAGCTGGCTGCCTACACTCTAGGCTTGCCAGGCAAGGGTTCTGGCACACAGCTGTCAGAGCAGGGGAATTCACAGCTCTGCTGCTTCCCCACCCACAGCCTCCTCTAATTGCAAGCTGCCTCACTCCTTGGTTCCCCCAGAGCTTCCAAGAGCCAGAGAGATCCCTTGGTAACAATTCCACAGGGGACCCCCTTCGGGCTCCGGGTGGGCTGCTATGTCGGAAGTGGAACCCTAGTGGTTGTGGCTTATAAAGACAAGTTGGTGGTAGACTTGACAATTCCCAGAGGTGACAGACATCCCATCTGGAGCCATGTGGATGTGGCTGGTGCCTGGGGATGCAAATCCTGACCTTCCTGACTATGGGTACTTGGTGAGCAGAGTGCTACGATAATTTTAGGACAGATGATACCTTTGACACTGGTGGCCACGCTTTCTTACTTTTACTGTTGCCTCCTCAGGTGCAAGGGCTTCTTGCTGCTGTGTTTCTGCTTCTCCATCTCTTCCACTCCTCCTTTAAGCTCAGCGCATCTCTCTCTCTGGGCTCAGACTAGCTTTTTTGCTATATGGCTCACTTTAAAAAGTCTTTTCCCCCCACACCTTATCTATGCCATGTTTCTCAGAGACACCAGGCTGTAAGAGACTCCTGATTTTCTACTCTGAGAGCTACCCCTCTCCCACGTTCTCAGGGGTATTTCAACAGTTTTCTAACTGGCTTCCCCACATGCGATGTCTTTTCCCTTCCAACTAATCTATGTAGCTCTGCCCCAGTTTAGTCATGCTACTTTCTCACTCCAAAACCTTCAATGGCTCCCTCGGTGTCTATTATCTTTCATATCCTGGGCCTGGCATTTAAGACTCAGCCCGAGGATTTAGTCATTCATGTAACACATGCCCCTTTATCATTCCATTAAGAATTACAGATGTTTTCAGGAATATGTGCAAGAAAACAAAAATAAGACTCTAGATGGAGAAATATTAGAGTTAGGAAAGATTTAGGTAAAGAAAACCAGCTTTGTCCCTCTGACTGGTCACATAGGACCCTTGTCAGATGACTGACCTAGAGCTGCTAATAATATCCTTCCCTGCACTGACATCCTTCCTCATTTCTCTCTCTCTCTCTCTCTCTCTCTCTCTCTCTCTCTCTCTCTCTCTCTCTCTCTGAGGGAAGGCCTCACTCTCTACTCCTTGCTAGTCTTGAACTCATTCCACTGTAGATTCCGGATGTTCTCTTTTCTACCTCTGGCCCATTTCAGGCCTTCAAATGGTTTGAATGATACTGCTTCCCCCTGAAGACATTCTAGTTTGCTAGACATTCTAAGAGTCAAGAGGCTGAGTTCTAGTTTGGGTTCACGAGCTAAGACTCTGTTGACTTTGGCTTCGAGGTTCTGTTTTTCCATCAGTGAAACTGGGTGAATGTCTCCTGGTTATTGGTTTCTTACATGAATGTGCCAACAACTGATCATATAAGGCCAAGATGTTCACATGTAGTATCCATTTCTGGACTAGAGTCTTTAGCATACCCATCACAGAACATCATGCATGTTCTGCCTTCATGCATGGCCTGAGCTACATTTTCCACCTCCTCCTCCTAGGTGTTGAACTTCCTCAAGGCAGCACACTTGCTCTGAGTACACACTTCAGCCTCAGCTCCAGCATGCTGGAGAGACAGGGTATATTAATGGTGCTGGCCAATAAAACCACCAGCAGTTTCCTATAAAAAGTTACAGTGGGATAAATCTACAATAAAATATTCATGCCCTTTATTTCACTTCAGAGAAAGACTCAAACATCCCAACCAAATGCAATCACTGCAGCTGCTGGGCAGATGTTCTTCAGGCAGGCGAATGAGAGACAATAATTAGCCCCAATTAAGTTCTCGGTAAATTATGTAAGGGAGACCTTTAGCCACCCAGCCCTGGGTGGCTTGCTGAGCCAAAGGCGGTGAGACGGGTCCAAAACTATTCAGTAACTCTGGACGGCTTTGGATAATTCATGTTCCGAGCAAACTGCAGTCTTGGCATGAGAAGAAATAATGAATCCCATAACCACTTTCAATTGAAAATAATAATTTGTTAATAATTTTAATAGCTAATACACTGCAGGAACTATGTTCCTGAATTCTCCATGCAGAAAGGAAAGAGATTCATCATATTTTGTTAAGTCTATGGTATTAAATCACCCAAAATGCTTTGAGATTTTGGGCAGCAAGCTTCCTGTCAGACAATCTGTTTTCACTACAACACTGCATCTTTGCTTTGATTTTATAAAATGGCTTCCTAAGTATCTGCTCAGGGAAGAGGTGTTTGCTTTTTTTGGGGGGGGGAGGTTGGGGGGGAGTGAGGTGGGTTTCCCACAAAGACATATTTTTAACACCCCAGGAGAAGAGACTTTGACATCAAACCTTGGGGCACTGAATTTTAATTGTGACATGTCTTCCCCTCTTCCTCTACGTGTTGCTGGTTGGCAATTTTAGATGTCACACAAACACACACACACACACACACACACACATACACACAGAGAGAGAGAGAGAGAGAGAGAGAGAGAGAGAGAGAGAGAGAGAGAGAGAGAGAGAGAGTCTTATTTGCAGAATGATAGATTCTCTGGTAAGTCCTGGGGCCACTTAAAGAGCAGACTGCCTCCTATCATCAACCAAAATCTAGTCGTATTTGTTTGCAAAGATCGATCTTTGCCTTGTGAAGGACAGTTCCTAGCACTGTCTTGTACTTGTTAAAAACCCTGCAAATTTTAATTGAGTTGAACAAATGACCATAAAGAAATGTGAAAAATGACTAGAGCTTCCTAAAACAGTCTTTGTGCTACTTTCCAGATCTTGTGCTACACTTTCACTCATTTTAGGAATGTCTTCTATGATCATATTTTTTCTTAGCATAAATTATAACTATAATTTATGCACACTGGAGAAAATCTGGAAGATCCATAAAAACAAAAAGCAAGAGAACCAAAAAACGCACATGATCCCCGCCTTTTTTTCCAACACATATTTTCTTAATGTTGATGTCATATTATAAATAAATCACTTTATATTCTGTTTTGCTATTGATAATAGAAAAAAAATTCTTATGTGATCAGAAATATTTCCTAAAGACTGATTTCTTAAGGCTTGCACAACACTCCTGTGCACAGACAGAGCCATAAATTACTTAGCTAGTGCCTATGGAGAGTTGCCATTCTCCCCACCGCCACCAATATTTTGGGTGATTTCCAAAGGATAAAAATGAAAATCCTGCATCCACGGTGATAAGCAAGGGCTTTCAGATCAGGGACAACTGCTTAGATGCCTGCCCCACCAGCGTGGTAAAACACCAAAGGAGACCTATCTGTTCCTTAGGTGTCAATGCTCTGTGCACACAAAGCACCAGGTCAATGAGGGCTCTGGAAGCCCTCCTCTGCTCCTTCTGGTGCTCTTCCTGCAATGCACATGGCCTGTTAGCTGTTCTCTGTGAGGCAGCAGTATCCAGGCCATTCGTCCCCACCCATAACTTGCTTTGGACATATCCAGCTAGTCAATTTTTCTGTAGTCTGTGGCTTCAAAAAAAAAAAAAAAAAACCACTTCTGTGTGTAACCTGATCATCCGCAATTAAATAAACAATAGGAAGCAGACTAACTGGACTCTTCTATGAGCCAGGTGGTATATGTGCTGCAGATGATATTTGACTCCCACCAAGATGAGGAAGTGGGAACTTCTGTGAAGTAACCTGCACAGGGTCACATGGCCAGTGGAGGCAAGGTTGGCTCTCCTTTTCCAATGGACATCAAACCACATTCCTTCATTCCTGGTGTGGTTTAGCACAGTCACTGCTCTGGCACCTCCACGGGCCTTTGGGCAAATCTTAGCAGGGAATGTATGGACTCCTTCTATAGAGCTAGAGCCTTCTTTCTCAGTTAGTCCTTCCTCTAGAAGGAAGCGCCAAAAGGCAGAGAGGAGTCTCCTCAGCCTAGCTTAGTCTCAGATTTGGCACATAATGAGCACTTAGTAAACATCTGTCAATGAGTCAGTGAAGAAATAAATGCACAGACTAAGGTAACTGGATATTCCCAAGCCTCCTACTTCTGAGTTACTGCCAGATGTGGGCACTGGGTTCCATGTTGTTATTTACAGGTAGAATAGACATTGTATTTTTTAGTAATTTAATTTTCAGTTTTATTGCCTTGTGATTGACATGTTGCCTTACAATATTACTTTATAGAACCTGATTTTATTTTTTTAAACTGAATACGTAGTCAGATTTTTGTGGATGTTCTATGTGTTCTTGGAAGCAGACATATATTGTATATAATTAGAGGTCAGTGTTTGATAGAAGCAACTTGTATTATTGGCTGTATTACTTAAGCCTTTCATGTCCTTTCTTATCTTTGGTCTACTTGCAACTTGAGAATGGTGTGTTAATATCTCCTACAACCAGTAAGTTTTTAACTCCATCTCCTGCATTTATGATCTGCACAAACAGCTGCTATGTTATTTGCAGCATAAATACAACTATTATACCTTGATTGCAAACTAAGACTTTACACATGTTAAGTTTCCTCCTTAGCATTTTGGTTTAAAATCTGCTTTGTCTGAAATCAGAATTATTGCCCCTGCTTCTGGTTCCTATTTACTGTTATAAATTATCTATAACTAATAATATTAATTTCCCCTATTACTTTCATTTATTTTTAAAAATATTTCATATGTTGGTTTCATTTCTCTATTGTACCTTTGCCCAATCCTTTTTTAAGTCTGTATGACCTAGTTTCTTTCAGGTGTGTTTCTTATATAGCATATATTAATAATAGTTGGGTTTTACTTTTCGAGTCAATTTGATTATCTTTTTCTTTTAACAAGTGAGCTAAGTACATTCTATTACACTTAAATGGAGCTTTTGAATATTATATTATATACTTTGTTATATTAGAAAAGTATGTGGATTATGGTATTTAGCTTCATGAAATTTCACAAAGACATGAAATACAACTCAAATGAAGTAAAAGAACATTACTAGCACCAGGTTACCTCAGAAGACCTGCTCAGACTCCCTCAACAATTCTGACTTCTTCCTCCATATACTTATACAAATACAAATATAATCTGCATATATACTGGCTTAGCCCCGTTTTGAATTGTATACAAACAAAATCATAGAATATATGACTTTATCCTTTGTCTAGCTTCTTTCGCTCAACACTGCATTTCTGGGATTGATCTGTTTTGCATAGCATAGTGTCACATGACTGGTGAGAGGCAAGATTGGCTCATCTTGTCCAAAGGGCACAAAACCACACTCTGATTCACCCTGGTTCATTCCTGTTGCTGAGGGCCTTCGTAGGACTAGACCACAGTCAATCCACTGTTCTGTGGCTGGCACTTGGGCTGCTTCAAGTTTGGGGCTCTATGAACAGCACTTTTCTTGTAGCTATTTTGTACAATTATTAGCATGTACCAAAGAACAGAATTTCTAGGTCTGAGAACTGACATGTTTAGCCAAACAGATTCCCAAGGTAGTTATGCCAATTGCACTAATGCTAGCAATGATTCATATCTAACACTTAGTAACATCTTTTTTCATTTGAAACACCTGTGAGCGGGCAATAGTATCATATGTGATTTTAATGCCTATAGGTGGAGAATACAGGAGAAGGCATAGGAAAGGAGAAAAGGGTAGATGAAGACAAGAATAGGATGGGCAAAAGTTGGATGTGCAGAAGTGTTTATACCTTGTAAAATGCCCTTTGCCCCCTCTTTACTAATATTTTAGTACCTGGTTTATTAGTTTTTAATATTTCTTGACTTCCATTCATTTTTAAAACAATAATGATAATAGTCTACCCTTCTGATTTCTTTTTGTACTTCTATTCTTCTCTTTTTTCTACTTTTTAAGTTATATTATCATTTTTGCCAGGATACATAACATTTAAATATTTTTCCATCCCTACAGCCACCGTTTTTTAAAAAATTCTTAGCTCTATAATTGAGCATGTAAGATGCTCACCCTCAGCCTTTTATCCTTATGTCCCCAGTCCTTAGGTGTCATTTCTTGGGTAAAGGGTTTTCAAAAGTCCATAGATAGACAAAGTAGGGACTGTGGGCCAAATTCCACCTAGTTTTGTATGTAATATCTCACTGGAACACAGTTGTGGCCATTTGTTTATGTAATTGATCATCAGTATGTGCAGAAGATTTGTTCCCGGACCCCTACAGATGCCAAAGTCTGCGGGTGCTCGAGACCTTTTTGTAAAATGATGTAGTATTTGCATAGAACCTGTGTATATCCTCTGTATCCTAACTGTGGTTTCGGTCTGGAATGCCCCCCGAAAGCCTCATGTGTTTGGAAGGTGACTGGATTGTGGGAGTTAACTGGATGCCGTGGCTTAATCTATGGATGTTTCCATGCTTCTAGGAGATAAGGCCTGCTGGGGAAGGGCAGTTTACTGAAGGTATGGCTAGAAGGAATGTTTTCTTGCCCTGGCTCCTGCCCAGTTCCTCTCTTCTGCTTGCAATGCTGTCAGTGGCTGCTCTCCACCAGACCCTTGCATCATACTGCCACTGCCAGCTGACCACGAATGGGAGACCTCTGAAGCGTGATCTAAAATAAACCTTTCCTCCCTTAAATTGTGGGTACCCGGTACTGTGTCCCAGCAATGAGAAAGTGACTAAGGCATTAATCATCTCTAGATGACTTATAGTACATAACCTAACACAAATTCTATATAAATAGTTGTTATACTGTACTGTTTAGTTAGTAAAGGCAAGGAAAAAGTGGCTATACTCAGTACAGATGCAACTGTAGAAGGTCTTACTACCTGGTACAAGACTTGACATGGACAGGGTTCAAACAACAAGCACTACAGACTGAGGATGCGTATCACAGCGGGAGGCTAAAACAGGATGTGCCCATACATCACTTCTATGGATTCAGTGTAGCGCGTGCACACAGCAGATCCATATTTTGCTACTTGAAGCTCTCTGTCATTTTTTCCAAATGTGTGAATATTTGGGATATTCAACATCTGTCAGTGGAATCCACAAGTGCAGAACCTGCAGGTCTCTATCTGGCTGTGCTATCTACATGGTTCTCTTGTGCCACAAGAGAACTACTGAGTTGACCAGGGATGATATGACTTGCAAAATCTAAAATATTTAATACCTGATCTTAACAAAAAACTGTTGACCTCTGTTGTAGCAGATTCTGCAAGAAAGGCTCATGGGTACAATGTGTTGAAATCTTACAATTTTAAATTAGTTTTTCTAAAGCACAGATCCTTTATAGACAGGTTGGCTAGATATAAAAATTCAGTTCTCTTCTTTTCTCCTGGCCTTTTATTCTATAAGGATATCACCGAGGGGCTAGAACAATAGCATAGTGGTTAAAGTGCTTGCCTAGGAAGCATAAGGCCCTGGGTTTGATTTTCCAGCACCACATAAGCTGGGCGTGGTGGTGCATGCCTGCAATATCAGCACTCAGGAAGCTGAGGCAGGAGAATTGTCATAATAAGCTCAAGGTCAGTCTGGGGCACATGAGTTCAGGTCCAGCCTGAACTACAGAGTGAGATCCTACCTAAGAACTGGGCGTCTATTCTGGAAGTTAGAGCCCACTGACATAGTCTCCACCATGTAGTCCTGCTCAGAGCACCCCCATGACAGAAGACAGAGCCAAAGACAGAGCCTGTGTGTATGTGTGTGTGTGTGTGTGCGGGGGGGGGGGGGGGGGGGGAGGTCTCATATACGGCGATGGGGCACTGACTTACTGCTTCTCTACTTCATCCATAGTGATATCATAGGAGACTTACTAAATGTTCCGCTGACCAGACTTATCACCTCCATGACACTGTCAGGGAAGCCTGAGTATTCTCCTTGGACTCTCCATATTTGGAGCACTTAGGCAGCCTTCTTTTCTAAACTGCATGCAAACTACCTGTCTAAATCCTGGATGCATTCTGTAACTGTGTGAGGAGCTCACAGCACACGGAGGCTGTGTCTAAGACCTGACTGCTCATCTCTCTGGGAAACAGCAATCCGTCCCTTGGGCTCCTGGCTATTCTCTCCATCTGCTATGATTTCTCAGAATCTACCACGAAGCCTCAAAGATAACATGTGTAGCATCTGGGATTAGATCTCATCTTGGAATAGAGGTTTGGACACTTCTACAAACTTGCAATGATTAACAGAAATCATAAAAATGACAAATATAGCACTTACTCCGTGCCAGGAAGTTTTCTAAGCAATTTATTTCTATTAACTCATATTATTCTCACAATAATCCTATGACGTAGACACTCGTGTAGCATAGTCCCATCTTACAGAGAAGGGGAGTGCTCTGCCTGAGATCTCCAGTGACAGCTGTGGAGCAGGGAAGGAACCGGATGGCTGGGTCCTTGCTCTCTAACCTAGTACAGTACACAATGCTTCTGCTTCTTGAGTCTCATGCCCTGCCTTAGTGTCTCCCCTAGAGGGCGATGGGGATGGGTCTTATCAGCTTGCTTTTACCTTTCCTGATTTTGCCCTTGTTCTCCTATTGAAAAGTAACAGTGGGTCAGAGTAGCAGTCTGCCTTCAGTCATCTTTACCTTAATGAGCGCATTCTCTTCCATTTTTATTATTTCTAAGATTAACTTAGGGGGGAAAAAAAAGAAAAATCTGCTTTAATTGACCTCTTTTAAGAAAGTCTCTGCTTGTGGCCTTCTGTCTAGCTCGCCGCCCAAGCACTTGCCCGGTTTTACAGTATTTCTATTTGCCATGGCCACATGCTCCTCTTCTGAAGGTGCCCTTGGGCCTTTGCACTGGGCTTGTTCAGAGTTACCAGGGTAACCCTGGGCCCGCATCTCTCCCTTCTTATGACTATTGGGTCTGTCAATAATCATGATTACTATTTTGTGGTACTGGGGATTGACTCCAGAGCCTTCACAGTTGATAATTATGAAGTATGAATTGGATCCTCCAGAATTTCTCTTAAATGCTGACCTGAGCCGGTTGCCCACCACTTCCTCACCACTCCCTCCTTTTCTTTTCTCCTCCTCCTCTTCCTCCTCCACCGCCTCTACTTTTATGGTAGTGGAGATTGAAACCTGGTTCTTCACACTGAGCCGCCTCTCCAGCCCTTTTGTGATTTTAATTTTTGAGACGGAGTTTCATTAAGTTTCTCAGTCTGGGCTCAAACTTGTGATCTTCCTGTGTTTCCCAGAGTGCCAGGATTACATCACCCAGGGATCTGCTTTACCTGTGGCATCCCCTCTGATCCTTATTATTTTGTTTTCTTAAAATCATGGTGTCTGTATTAATCCTCGCTCAGAGAGGCCTTTCTTAACTGTGGCAGACTGCACAAAAGTGTGATCATGGATAAAGTTTCCTGGTTTGCAAGAAGCAAAAAAGTAGTGATGAGGAAAGAGGAGGGACAGCCCTGTCTGTAAACCAGGGCACCTAGCTGCATGTCCCCAGAGTGCCCTGCAAGGCCCTACCCATATCCTCATCTTGTCTGGGGTCTCTGTTGCTATCACCCCTCAGTGGCCTGGGCTCTGGACCTTCTGACTGACAGGAGGTGAGATGATTCGCTACTTCTCCCCCCTTTATTAGTCTTATCTTCTTTCCACTGGACTTCCTTATCATCTGCTTTCTGGGTTCAGCCTCAGGACCAAATTTATCAAATCTGGTTATTCTTATCACTCTTCTTAAGCTACAATGTGCAGCAACTTTTGTTACCATATATCAGTGACTCTTGGATTCCAATCACCGACACTAGGAGAGAACTGGTTATAAATGCAGATTCTCAGGCCTCCCATCACTAGCATCATGAGAGGAGGGGTTTGAAATGCTGGTTCCTGGGCTTCACCTGGGAACCACAGACTGAATCAGACTCGAAGAGTGGGGCCCAACAATCTGCCAGATAACAAGCTCTCAAGGGACGCTCAATAAGTAGAACCTCTCCAGGCATCATGAAAATAACTGCCAGAATCCATGCCTTGTTTCTGATGAGCTCTATGAAAGAGCCTGTCCCACATTCCCTGTGGTCCCCCTGACAATGCCCTGGGCAGAGATGTAGAAAAATATATGTCTTTACCTGTTCCCAAGAATCACTGCAAAGCTCTCTCCACCTGGCCAGGGAGCATCCTTCTCCCAGGAAGGGGATTAGGAACCATGGAGGTGAGAACGCAACTGAGCTGTGCACACGTGAGGGCCAGAGCACATTCATGAAGTCCACTGTGTTAATTTCTGCTCCTAATGTGTGAGGAGCTCCTCTTGGAAACCATCCACTGCCAGGTCACCAGGCTCCTTCCTTTGGTGGTATTTAAATCCAAATCCAGGTTAGCAGACAGCAGTGCTGGCAGGATCCAGCATTTTTCATGCACCCGCATCAAAACAACCTTGTTATTCTCACTCCCCACCATCACTTCAACCCAACCTGTAATAGGCCACCTGGGTATGGCCCGTTTGGGAAGCCTCACATCCTGCACTCAGCCAGTAACTTAATCTTTGTGTCTGAATGAAGCTGAAGCCTTTTCATAATCCCCTTTCCTTCTCTCGTCTTATCCCCATCCTGCTGATAACATTATCTGAATTTCACAGTATGGAGGTTAGAAACATTTGGGAGGTTGGAAATCAGCCCCTTGAGATTTTTTCCCACTGTTTCAGTTTACCCTGAAATACCTATAAACTATATGAAATTATTCTGACAATAAGGGAAATGTTAGCAAATGCTAGGATTTCCCTCCGTATTTTATATACCTGGGAAGTGCCAGCATGGGCTATTTAAGTTACATAGTTATAACTGTATTAAAAGTGTGTGAGTGTGTGTGTGTGTGTGTGTGTGTGTGTGTGTGTGTGTGTGTGGTGTCTTAAACAATGGATTACTCATAAAATTCTGGGGTCCAACATCTGGCCAATGTTAATCATGAATACAGTCTTGTAACAGAGCAGTGATGACGGTTTTGGCCAGTGTTCATCATATGCTTACTTGGGACGAAGGAATTTATAGGCATTACTTCACTTAACCTTCTCAAGACTTCTATGAGAGAAGTTCTAATTTCACCATTTTATAGATGGTAAGTTCTGGTAACACGCCCGGGGGTTGGTGTGCAGCTAGAGGTGAGGGAAGACCCGAGGCCATGTTCTTTGTAACCTTCAGGTGAGGATAACCATCTCTTGCTGGTAAGCATCTTCAATTAATAACTCTGTATCTTGGTGCCTTTATGTTAGGGATTTACTGTTTTTGTTCCCAAATTTAGAATAGTTCTGTTCACAACAAAGACTATAGCAAAGCATCACCAGGTAAAGGATTTAGGGATCTCTATAGAAATGGATGCCGCGGCAGTAGAATGAGAAAGGTTGGTGGAAGGGGTCAAGGTTGGGTAAAGGTTAAGGTGGGTTGTAGACAGGGCACAGCACTGATAGAAGTCCTATTCAGTCTATGCCAAGGGATCAAGAGTGACTTAAGCAATCAAGCACATCTGGGTCTCAAAACCTCCTCTGATGTTCACCTGCTTGTCAATGGGGCATCCATTCAGGCCAAACATTTGTCCTGTGATGGATAAATCCTCAAGCTCCTGGGATGAAATCTTCCTTTTAACACACTGCCACTAGAGACGAGGAATTCCAGGGTTAGTGAAGCGCTTTCCTCCACTACTCATCTGTGCAAATTACTTACTGAGACTTCTAAGCCCTGCTGCTGATGGGCATTGAGAGAGAGGAGGGGGGAGGGGAGAAGAGAAGAAAGGAAGGGGCTGGGGTCTCAATACCCCTTTAAGGATAGGTCCCTAATGATCTAACCTCCTCCCACTAGACACCACCTCTAAAGATTCCATTACCTTCCAATAACATCATTCTGATGACTAAGCCTCTAACACATGGGCTTTTAGGGTACAATCAAGATCCAAACTAAAACAGTTTAATTATATAACTTTGAACGTCCAGCTGCACTTTTACCTTCCAGAGAAAAGAGTCACCTCAGCAGTCCCTAATCTAAAGGCCACTACAGCACTATCTGCCAACTTGTCTTAACCTACTTTTAAATAGCTCTTTGTAAAGGTTCACTTTTATAACATGGTAAAAGTAGGCTATACAGCTTTTGAAATGAGAATAAGGTGGCAAAAAGTATGTAAGATTCCATAGAAAAAACTTGTTTTGAGTTCTCCCTACTGTCATTATGATTTGGGGGAAGTTACTTAATGACTAACCATTGTGAAGTCTTCATTTGTGTAAGCAGGTAAGTACACTGATTTCCCAGAGGGACTATGGCATTACCTAACTGATGAAATGGTCATAAAGGGATGGGGAGTTACTTAACTCACAAGACAGCCCCAGACAGATTATGGGGTCACCTAGCCCACAAGACAGCCCCAGAGGGATTATGGGGTTACCTAGCCCACGCGATGGCTGACAGTCACTTCCTCCTTCTCTGCAGGCATGGACTGGCCCACCCCAGGGGGCTTTGGATTTCTGCTTCCTTCATAATTTACAACTTATTGAGAAAAACACAATTTCTGAAGTTTTAAGATTTTTCCACTTTTATAACAAACTTATTTTCAAGTATGCTGTTGAAAGAAAAATGTTTCTCTGGGATTTATGGGAACAAACTAAATTCTCCCAAGGGACGCATAAGGACAAGCGAGCAGATCTGAGGCAGCAGCCTACCCATCCAAGGGAGCCACTGTTCCGCCACCACACCTGATCCTGTTACAGTTCAGGACCTGCACCGTGCTTCAGCAGGGTTAAAGCAACCCCGGAGAAGTCTGCGTCTGCTAACAGGTTATACCACACCCAGTCACGAAAAGTTTGGAAAAAAAACTCTCATGCTTTGAGAATTATACAGTTGCTGATGTTGAAAGTTCCCATCCAAGAGTAACATTCCGGGCAGGCTGCCTTTCTTAGCCATACACAGGAATTTTCCAGTACAGTAGCCCTCCTGCTAACAGACTGGCCGGCTCTCATTCTAGCTGGCCAGAAGCAGCTGGACAGACTTCATTTTGTTAGTTTCAGTGTGATCACAGTAACTTTATATCTCTACATGGGGTGGATCTGCTGTTTATGCCTGCCTTATGGCATCTTCCCTTTAGGGGAGAACACCTTGGTTTTCCTTTGGGATTCTCCACCACGCCCTCCTGTGCTGGGCAGCAGGAGAGCACATATGCCAAGCCAGCTTGGTCAGACCTCACAGGAGCCAGGATTTTGAGTGAAGTGTCCCCAGGAATACATGTGGTCTGCCCTTGGAGTCCGGCAGGACTTGTCTGCTGTAGCTGGCCCTGGGGTGTGCTCCCACTGCCTCCTCAATGCTAGGTGCTACTTTACACGTTCTCTACACACTCTTTTCTTCTTCCTTCATTTTCAGAGCTAGTTTCCATGGCCTGGAATCAAAGACCTCTGATACACAGGTTTCTTCAGTCTAGCACTTTGCTTCACTAAAGGCAAGGCCCACTGTGAGTAGATGCTGGCTGTACCCGGGCCACCTCTGCATTTCCATACCATTACTCTGGTTTCAGAGCAGGTGGGAGGCTGGCTGGGGCAGGGGCTTCACTGGCAGCCATGCTATTAACTAACCTCCCTTTCTATAAAGACTGTTTAATCTATGGGAGAAAGAAGCTGGTTGAGATTACTTTTCTAGTGGAGCCATGGGGTCACCCTGAGCAATGCCCCTTGTAGGCTAGTGGCTCTGTGAGTATGATGCAGGGATTAGCATTTAAAGCATAGGATCAAAATTTTTCTGGAAAACAGCAAAACTGTGCATTTTCAGAGTGAATGACAGCACATAGTTGCACATCAAAAGTACATCACTGAGAGAACACAGAGTTTCAAGCCACCTGTGACTTTGGGCATTTCCTTACTTGATGCCACCAAGGAATACTCTCTCCTTTACACTTGCTCTGGGACTCACTGAGGGAAGTGCTGCTGTGAGCAGTATTGCTGTGTCCTGAGGCAGAAGTCTGACCAGCTGTCTCCTAGAGGAAGGGAATGTCATTGCTGAGCTTGGAACGAAGAACACTGTCTTAGGCACCATTGTTAGCAAGATTGAGTATTCCTTATCCAAAATGCTTGGAACTAGAAATGTTTTGAATTCCTGCTGATGTTAGGACATTTGCATACATATAATGGTATACCGTGGGGAGAAGATCCAAGTCTAAACATGAAATTTATTTGTTTCATATGTACCTTATACACATAGCCAGAGCGGAATCTCATGTGATACATTTATGGAGCTTGTATTATTTTTTATGGCAACTATAGATTGAGCCCAGGGCTACCTATCTAGCTTTTATTTTGAGAAAGGATCTTGCTAAGTCACTAAGTAGTCCAGACTGAACGTGTGCCTCAGCTTCCCAGAGAGCTGGGATTACAGGCATGGGCCACCATGACTGTATTTTGACTGTGATCTGTCTTGAGGCCACACGTGAAATTTTCCACTTGTGGTGTCACATCAATACTAAAGTTTCTACATTTTGAATTTTGGGATTAGTGATGCTGACTCTGGCACAAGAACTTCCTTAGTATAAATGTGCAGACACACAGAGCTGGAAGGAACCTTGCTTACAGTGGACGCTGTCACATCAATTGGCCAGTGCTCATTGTCCCTGGAGACCTGAGAATGACACCATGAAACCCTAAGCACTTGGAACACTGGTCAAAAATAGACCCTCAAGATACAAGAGCTTGGTACCGAGAAGTGCAATGAACCTGAACAAAGGCTAGGCCCATGGCATTCCCTGACATGAACAGAAAAGATTAGGTCCCTTGATATTGGCTTTTACAGGTGGCCCTCTATAGCTTTAGACGTCTAGCCCAGGGGCAGTCTTTCCATAATGGCTCCCGTGGTTTCTCATGGGAAGACAGATGCAAAATGTGAGGTTTATTTTTTAACATAAAAATTATACAAATACTGGAGTATTTTCCAAATACATGCATCATGTAGGAAAGAACTATCCTGTCTTTGTACAAAGAGACCCCGACCTCAGCTCTTGTTAAGACTTATTCTTATTATCTCACCAGTGTGTAGTATTTGGCCATTCTTATCCTCATGATTCTGGTCTGAGATTTGGAGAAGAGGTACCAGACATGAGGAGAAAAGGAAGGATGGTGCTCTTCTAGGATAGAATATGAATAACTGAGGAAAGCAAATCCAGGCTGTGACCCTTGAAGCATGCCAAACCTAGAAGTAAGCTGGAGGTCACTTGGTGGGCAGGGGTTCTGCATGGTCTAAAAGAACCCTCCGAGTAGAGACTCCTAGTCCCAGATGATCTCCTTTCTCAGAAGGAATCTCCTCACCTTATCTAGTACTGAACTTTATGAAGAAGGCAGAGCAGGGCCACTATTAAGCTATAGCGACTAAGGGTAAGCCAATGTCAAATCCTTTGGAGACATGGTAGTACACGGTATGTATGTTAAAAAGAAATGAATAAATGCATGAATAGACAGCCCACCAAAAACTAGTATCATTCTCTTCATGTTACAGATGTACAAGCTACTGCTCAGAGAACTGGGTGGCCCCTTCCATGTTCCCTTACCAGGAAGAGACACAAAGAACGGGGGGTGGGGGGGGGTGGGGATCATTTCCAAATTCAGATCTAACTTGCTGACTTAGGTGGCATCTCTCCTAGGATGTTAGAGGACGACAGTCTAGTCTACGATGGCTGGCATTGGGAGGACTCTCCTTCCTTTGCCTGTGTCTTTGGGAAGTGGCAGCTAAGCCGGACACAGACCTTACCAAAAAGTTCCTCCAGAGATAGGGCGTGGAGGATCTGACAAAAGAAAGCACTGCTCAGACAAGGACAAGCTTGGGGCAGCTGTCTGCACCAAATCTTCTGTCATACATGGATAGAGAGGACTAGAGAAACAGCCTAGAGTCCACTGATGCTTGCTTGAAAGTGGGTATTTGGAACTTTAAACCCCAGGGTTCCTGACTGTTCTGGGCTCTACCCAAGTTCTGTGGTGGGTGTGGGCTAGCCTGCCAACTAGGGAACTCAAAGTAATCCTGCTGGAGCACTAAGAGCTTGCAAACGGTAGCAGTAGTATTGCACTTGTGATACTTAACCTTGCATTGACTTCTCACATGCACTAGGACCCACCCACGAGGTTAGTAAAGCACACTAGTGGATGTGCCTGGGTGGGTCATACAGGCATTATCATGGGTACTATGTATGACCCTTAGCCCATTCTGCCCTGGCACGGCTTCCTTGCTCTGCTTCCTGGGTGTCATAAACTGAGCAGCTCTGTCCTGTCGATCATCATGCTTCTATCTGCCATGAACTGAATCCTCTTTGAATGGGAACCAAATTAAACCTTTCCTTCTTGGAGGTGCCAGGCATTACATCTTAGCAATGGGAAAACTAATACATTTTAAAAAGATTTTTAAAGAGCTTTATGAAGCTATAATTCATATGCCACAATTCAGTCATTTGAAGCACACGATCCAATATTTTTTAACAATCAAGAATATTTTGGTTACATCAAAAAATAAATTTTGTATGCTTTAGTTACCAGTTCCCAATTCCCTAACTCTTATTCCTCTGCAGCCCTGGGAGCCCACCAAATCTATTTTTTTTCTCTGTGGTTTGGCTATTCTAGACATCTCAGCTAAGTGAAATTTTGTATGTGACCTTTTGTGACTGGCTTCTCATGCAGCATGGTTTTTTGAGGTTGAGGTTCAGTTACATTGTAGTATGTATCAGTGTTTCATTTTTGTATGATTAAATAATTTCCTAAAGTATGCATATATCACAATTTGTCAACTCTTCAGTGGATAAATGTCACATTTCTATCTGTTGCCTGTCATAAATAATGACACTACAAACACTCGTGTACAAGTTCTCATATTGATAGGTTTGAAGTATTCTTGGGTTTATACATAAAAATGGAACTGTTGCACAAATAGTAACTCAAAATAGAAGTTTTTAAGGACCTGCCACACTGTTTTAAAAGTGGCGACACAACTTAATAGTCCCACCTCACTGTGGAAACGTTACGCTTTCTCTACATCCTCAAGAACTATTTGTCTGTCTTCCTCAGAGAAATTTCCATACAAATTTTTATCCTGTTTTTTAATGGGCCTGCGTATCATTTATTATTGAGTTGTAGTTCCTTATACATTCTGGATATAAGTCCTCTATCAAATACATGATTTGCAAATTTTCTTCCATTTCTGGCTACCTTGTCTTTCTCCCGATGGCACAAAAGCCTTAAATTCCCATAGATGTGCTTCTTTATTTTGTTATCTATACTTCTGTTATCAGTTCTAAGAAAGTACTGCCAGATTCAAGTCCTGAAGATTCCACCTCTGTTATCACCTGAGTCTTATGTATGTAGAGCTTCAGAATTTTGATTTAGTTTTGGGTAAGTTTTTGCATGCTAATCCAGTACAGGCATCCAACTTCCTTCTTTTGCATGATCTAATTGTCCCACCACGATTTGCTGAAAAGCCAGACAATATTTGTTGAAAAGACAAAGACATCCCCGTGGAATACTTTTGGCGTCCTTGTTGAAACCAACTGACGGTAAATGTGAGAACCTGGCTCATAGTTACATTTCATTGCTGTCTGTTTCAATCATGACAGCGCTCCACGTGTTTTGTCATACATCTTAAAATTGGGAGCCACAAGCCCCTCCTGTCCTTGCCCAAACTTGTTCCCTTTAACGACTGTTTTGGCTGTTCGAAGTCCTTTGCAATTTCTGATGAATTTTAGGATCAGCTCACTCATTTGTACGAAATAGACAGCTAGAATTCTGACAGCGTTACATCACACTGAGGTCAATTTGTGCAGTGCCGTTGTCTTCACAAGTCTCCCAGTTCACAAAAATAAGATATTTTTGTTCATTAACTGAAATCTTCTAGTAAAATTTTAATATGTATTAGTTGTACAAATTAGATTTGCTGTGACATTTCCATACATATGTATACTGTGCGATGATCATGGCCACCCCCCACCCACCTTTCTTCACTCCTCTTTCATTCCCTTCCGTGTGGCCTTCCTCTTAATCTTTAATGGTTTCTCTTCTATTTAGACTTTAAAATTCTTTTAGTAAATTTACTTGAAATGGAAGAAAATTTTCAAGTCATGTATTTGATAGAGGACTTATATCCAGAATGTATAAGGAACTACAACTCAAATTAAGTATCCTTTTTTTTTGTTTTTTGATAATAGGGTTCTATAACTTGGGTTTTGAATTCTCCCTAAAAGCCTTGTGGTTGGAAGGTGTTTCAATCATAGGAGTTAATCCATTGGTTTCCTGTGCTGTTAAGAGATGGGGTTAGAAGGGGCAGATCACTGGGGCTTGACCTGGAAGTGATACCTCCCACAGTAGCACTGCCCTTTACTCACTTGGTTTCCTGTGTGGTGCCATAAGCAGCTTTTCTCCATCAAGGCCTTCACCAGGCCCTTCCATTGCAGGTCACCTGTTTCTATACAGTACTCAACCCCCTAGGCAGACCAATCAGGGAAGAGGATACCTCAGGATAAAAGGAATACATATAGGAAAGGAAAAAAGTCAAACTTATTTGCAGATGACATGATGTTCTGCGCAGAAGGCCCCAAAAACTCTACCAAGAAATTCAGCCAAGTTGTAGGATACAAAATACATTTTAAAAAATCAATAACATTTCCCTATTCTAATAATACACTGAGAAAGGGCTGATAAAATAATCCCATTTTCAACTGCTCCTCAAAAAAATGAAATATCTAAGACTAAACATTAAAAATAGACTGAGATCATGTGAGACCTTCAAAACTGAGCTAAAACAAACCTTTCTTCACCTCAGTTGTGGAAGTCAGATATAATGTTCTAGCAATAAAAAAGAAACTAAGACATTTGGCAAATTTCATTTTCAGTTTGTTCTCTATTATTACAAAGAAGTATGATCGATTTTGTTCATCGATCTTATCTCCTTCAATTTTGTTAAACTTGTTTGTTAATTCCAGTAGGTTTTAGTAAATTTCTTAGGATTGTCAAAATATAAGATCATGTCATTTGTACATACATATACTTTCATTTCTTTGCTTCTAACTATGGAAGCCTTTTATATCATTTTCTTGGGTGAATGCCTGGTAGAATCTCCACTTCAATGCTGAATATAAATGGTAAGAGCTGGTACTTCTTGATCTTCTTAATGTTTGGAGCAAAGCATTCCTCCACAATGTTAAATGTGTTTTCTTTTTTTTTTTTTTTTTGGAGGGGTAAGTACCCTTCCCCAATTTTAGTAGTTTGTGTATTTCCAGGAGGACACACATGTGTAAGTTATCATATTTATAGTATATAGCTATCCATAGTTTTTGTTCCTAATCTTTTTAGTTCAAGGTTTCTTCTTTCGTTTTCTATTTTATTGACTTTAGCTTGAATCCTTTTTTCTTAAACAACCTAGTTAAGTCTTACCAATTTGGCTAATTTCCTCATAAAGTCAACTTTTGTTTTTCTCCATTGTTTTCCTACTCTTAGTGACATTACTTTCCACTTTAGCATTCATTATTACCACCCTTCTGTTCGCTTTAGGTTTTATTGCCCAACTTTTTCCGTGTATTAATGCAGTCATTGATTTAAAATAACTGTCTGAAACCACAAGCTCTCCTTTGAGGATGACTTTATTTGCATTTCCTATGTTCTGGTATGATGTTCACCCATTTTCATTCATCTCAAAATATTTTTTAGTTTCCTTTGTAATTTCCCTTTGATTCACTGGTTATCTAGGAAATACATTGCTTCGCTTCCAAATATTTCTGAGTTCTCCAAGTTTCTTCCTTCTTGATTTTCTAATTTCATTCCACTGGGGTAGGAGAACATATTTTGTGTTATTTCAGTTCTTCTGTAATTTTTAGGTTTATTTAACAGCCCAATATATGTTCTACTCTGAAGAACGTCCCAGATGCATTTGAAAAGAATCAATATTCTGTTGTGATTGGGTAGATTATTTTATATGTGTTTGTTAAGTCTAGTTGGGGTTTTTTTGTGTATATGTGTGTGTTGTTCAATTTTCCTATTTCTTTGTTAGTCCTCTGATGAGTTTTTCTAATCCATCAGTGAAAGTGGGGTATTGAAGCCTTTCACAATTATTATTAAATTTTTTGTCTCTCTTCATCTATATCAGTTTCTTGCACCATATACTTTAGGGTTCTTGAGGTTATGGGCATATATCTTACAACTGTATCTTCTCAATGGATTGCCCTACTATCATTACAAAATATCTCTGTCTTGAGTAACATGAATTTAAAATCTATTTTGGCCAATATTAGCATTGCATTCATGCTTTCTTATTATAGTGTCTATCTGCATGCAATACCTTTTTCCATATTTATAAAAAATGTACTATTGAGGTTAAAATAATCTCTGTCTGTAGCTTGTTCACTCCTGAAAGAGGTTCAGCTAGTACATCAGTCTGTTAAGCAAAACCTTCAGCAGATCCTAAAGGAAAGGGACCATTCTAGGATATAGCCACCAAGCACACTTTAGCTCCTTTGCAAAATTTCCCCAGTAATTCTACAAGTTTGGGATCTTTCCATTGCCACTGTCACTACAGAGCCTTTTCTATTGTGGTCTAATGTTTCTTCCAGAGCTAAGAGAAAGTACAATTTCCCTTCATTTCTGATGAATCACTTAGTAACAAATGAATAAAAGGAAATCCAGTATAATGATATGCCCTCCTGTGTCAAATAAGAGAACACCTACCCAGAGGCAGCACCTCAAAGCTCGCAGACTCACACTAAGTCTATGGTCCCAACACTTCAGCAGGCAAAGCAGGGGCATACTGTCATCCAAGGCAGGGGTCAGGGGTCTTCAAAATATTGTTCTTGGTTGTACCACAGATTAAATTTCACTCTTTTTAATTTTTATGTAACTAATACATAAAAAATAGAAAAATCAAGTGTTCAGTGGTCTTTATGTTTAATTACTCAGAAAAGCTTGAAAGAGGGAAAGACCTCTTTTGATGAGTTGCAGTCTACATTTAAAAAGAAAAGTTCCTAACAGGAGAAATCTGATGACCTGTGAACCTCATATCTGGGATTTTGCTTGTTTTCTGTAATAATTAAAAGGGAGAATATTCAAATAAATAACATGCTCTCTGAAAATGATTTCTCATCCTCTACTTTGATTCATTTCCTAGTTTAAAACGGCTTCCAAAATTTACCATTTGAACAAAGATGAATCAGGAAAAAGTCCAACAATTCAACCAATATAGATTTCTCCTCACCATTCACACACCATTATCAAGTGGACCAGCAGTACTAATGGTACTATTCCCAATCACACATACTCATTTTATTTTGAAAGAAAAAAAGAAAACAAAAATTTAAGTTTCAGACCAGCAAGGCTTAGATTAAGCAATAGCATCTTTTCACATCACAGCTGTAGCTCAAGATACAGAGGTTTCAGGCTTCATCCTTAAGTCATGATCCCCAAACCTCCCTTCACATTCATGTGCGTGTGCGCACACACACAGTATGTTCTAATAAGAAAATGTGGTATTCCATTCAATTTCAACCCAAAACAAGACCAGTCTGGGGAAGATAACTGAGCGAAGAGGACAGATTTAAAAACCAAATACACTTCCTTGCAGATGACTGTTCAATTTAGTTGCCAGTAAGTTGCTGAATGCTCTTTCCTGAATCACCCTAATTCAATGTACAGTACAGCATGTACTGCCTGGGAAGAAGTTCAAGTCATAAATACTATAGGGAAATATATAATAACTTGGAATGGCTTCTCACGTGGCTAATAAGCTCTGAAAGACTTGCAAGAATGTGAAATCTAGTAACACATGAGCCCTGAGCTCCCAGAGAAGCCCATTTCACTGGTGGCTCCTGCCTTTTTGCTCCAGGACTAGCTGGGGCTGGGTGTCCAGGGGCTGCCATACGACATCACTTTTGGCTCTTGATGACAAAGGGCCTCTTTTCTGCAGACTGTGGTCAGCAAGGTGAAGGCTGCTGGCCACAGCAGAACAGCTGAGCTGATCCGGGACTCCTGCCTGCCCTGCCAATGTCAGGGCCAGGTTTGCCGATGTGTTTGTGTTGGTGTGCAGGGTGCTGGACAGAGGCCATCTTCCCTGCGTGTCAGATTCCAGATTCCATATGGTTATGGCAGGGTTTGGGAGAAGTATCCACAGAGCTAGGCACAGGATTAAAATAAAGAGGTGCTAATGGTGTGGAGCTGGGAAGGCAAGGGAAACTGTCAGGAGCTTAATGGAAAAAGAGGGTTGAAGAAAATTAAAGAGAGATCAGGAGAAATAAAGGAAAACACAAGGGCAAAAGACAAATATCTCTGTTTTTTAAAGGTCAAAGAGTAACAATAATATAGAAACCCTTTCCCTCCGCCAGGTTCAACACTGGGCTGCATTTTGGCTTTCTGACTAGAGTTCACACCATCGGGTCCTTGTTCTCTGCTCTCTAACCGTGTCTGCCCCACGTGAAGCAGCCATTGGTTCTCTAGACTTCGCACATCTCCATGCCCCACCCACCTCCTGGGAGGCTGTTTTTACTTAGGTGTTAAATCTCCTTCCCTTTTTCTAACACTCATTTGTAAAGATCAACTTCTTCAATTTCACTGAGTAGCCTGAGTCCATCTGTATAACTACAAATTCTTATTGTGACTCACAACGACTAGTTCATGTCTGCAACTAAGATGTTATTGCTCAAATACGCATGCGTATTATATACATAACAGCTGCATATTATATGCGTGTTGTGAATCATATCTTTAAATGTACATGTATTCGTTTGTGTATACATCTTGTTAGGATTTTCAAGAGCTGTAAAGTCTACTATCAGACACATTTCTTTAGCTAAACAATAAATCTTCTCTGCTGAGTTATGGCAATTCACTTCTACATGTCCAGTTATAAGTGACAATAAAGGGCCGGATGGCTCAGAATAAACAAATAAACAAGATGGAGCTAAAGCAGACATCCAGGCATTTCCTTTCTAGGCTTGGAGGCAAATTCCAGGTGCTGTCTTGTCTTTTAACAGTTCCATTTTCTCCTAAGCTTATGGAAATTCCACTCATTCTTTAGGTCAGCTTCAGATGATTTTACTTCGGGAAGGGGCTGGCAGGAGGGCAGTGGGGTTGTGAGGAAACTTCAGATATTTTAGCTGATGGGGTGGGTGCAGAGGCCTTGTCCATCTTTCTCACCTGTAAATACCTTGGCACCTAGAACTCCACCGGGTAAATGGGGAGCTACTCGGTACATCCACTTGAGTGGATGAATTTACAAAGCTGTCCTACAGGCTCAGGGCTGTGCTGGATACCAAGGAGCTGAACACTTGGCAATAAAAAGATAATATAATAATGTGACTTCCTTTGTATAAGAAAACACATCCCTGGAGCCGGTGCTTTCTGAGTTCAGACTCACGCTGAGGGTACAGTCCCAACATCTCCGGAGGTAAAACAGTGGTAAGTAATAATCGAAGGCAGGGTTGGCAAACTACTGCTCATGGGCTAAGTTCAACAGAGTGTTTTTTATACAACTCAGGAGCTGAAACCATTTCATTACATTTATAGAAGGTTATGACGAAATTTTTAAAAATGTGCCAGAGACCCCATGTGGTCTTGAAAGGCAAAAAGAACCTTACAATCGAGACCTTCAAAAATAAAGTTTTCTCACTCTGGGTTTATGGAAGAATATGCTCCTGAAATTGTTTTTTAAAGTATATTTATCTTGAATTCGTTCAAACCATCAAGATTGTGATGACTCGTCTCAGGCCAGGCTATCTACGAGCACCTTGCAGCCATCACACCCTTCTGGTTCCCTATCATAACTTTAGAGCCATTGTATGGCGTCTACTTACACAATTTACACTCATGTGTGTTTATGTTGCTTTCTTTTACATGCATTTTCCTGTATGATTTTCTGGTTAGACACTTGAAGTACAACTTAGATCTATGGGAGGCAGAATCATAAGCTTTCTACATCAGCCCCCTTGGAAAGTGATCAGAGAGGTCTGTGTGTGACTTGGCTGCCTCTCTTTCACAATCTGAGAAGGTTGTGCTCATTGTCTCCTCCATGATTATTTTCTGTTCCTTCTCTCTGTTCTCCTTCTGTGACTGCAGCTTTGCTTAAGGTAGACTGCTTGATTTCACCCCACAGGTAACTGAGTCTCTGCTCACAATTTTTTCTCTCCATTTTCCTGCTCGAAGGTCTATTCTTCTATTTTAAGCTCAGTCTTTCTTTTGTCATCTCCAATCCATCGAGAGAATTATTTAAATGTCAGAGGTCGTATTTTCTACTCCTGTAATTTCCTGTTGTAAATTGTCCTTTTTTCCTGCTGAGATTTTGTATGTGCTCAGTGTCTGAAGTACTACTTTCCTCATACTTGAGCATACTTGTACTAGCTGCTCTGAACTCCTTGTCTGCTAATTCTAAAGCATCTATCACCTTATGAGGCTCCACAAATTACCTTCCTTCTGGAGTATAAGTCTGCCCCTTTGTATGGCTAGTAATTTTTGTACGTATCCTAAATGTTTTCACTTAAGTATTAATCAGCAGCAATGCTCTTCAATGCAAATAAAATGGTTCATGTAAGTAACATGAATTTTCTAGTAACCACATGAAAAGAGTTTTAAAGTAAGATAAATTTTAATTGTGTATTTAGGGCTAGAGTCATAGCTCAGTAGTACAGCATTTTCCTAGCATGTGTGAGACCCTGGGTTTTATTTTCGGCAATAACCTATCTATCTATCTATCTATCTACCTACCTATCTACATTTAGACACATAAATGTGTATATATTTTTATTTGATCCAATGTATCTAAACTGTTTTGGAAGACTGTAATCAAGGTAATCACATTTATGGTTATTAGATATTTTATAATCTTAAATTACTTAATTCTAAATTATTAATATTTTAAATTTCTTTATATATATATTTTTACAGTCTATTCTTTTATATTTATAGCACATCTCAATTTGGACTCCTACTAGCTGCCATACTAAGCAGTACAATTCTAAAGTATCCTTATGGATGAATATTAACTTTTATATTGATTTAGCAGGCAGTAAAACAGGCTAGAATGAAAGTCCAAACACTGTTTCCCCATGGTGGGTAGCAGTTGCAGTTCAGTTCTTCTGCCTTAGCTGGGTTATGTGAAATCTGCCTGTCCATGTCTTATTCCTAGAAACTGGGCCAAATATCTATGCAGAATTAGAGGACCTTCTGCTGTGGCTCTTTCCTTTCTGGGATTGTTTTTCTTCCTTGATTTCCAGCCGCTATGGTCACCTTGAATATTCTCGGACAACCAGTAAAGGATGGGCAGGTACCTACCAGTTTGTGCCTTCTCGCTGACATTCGACAAGGACATCCATTCAGATGATGAGATGTCGACATGGGAAGTTCATTTGGTGCCACATATGTGCTCACATATGTCTGCCTGCTGCACAGCTTTTCAGCAGTTGCTTTTTATGTCTCCTCCAGGGTTCTCCTTGTTATCAGCACAAGCTACTCCATCATCCTAGGAGGCAGAACCCTTGACTGACAGCTTGTAGCCTCAGACTTCTGTAGGGGTGCCATGGGCTGCTGCGAGGGGATGGGAAGTAGAGACGACTGGCCCGTTGTGGCCTTGTCTCAGGTTAATCACAGCATCTTCTCATTTCACATGCTGCATTTTGTTTGGTCTCTGCATATAATTTTAGAAATATCTGGATACCGAAATAGTTTGAGCACACAACTGATTAGAAAGTGGTTCATGAGTGGTTCCTCATGACTTTTTTTTTTAATCACGCAGTTGAGGCCAGGTGATCTCTCTTTTTCATAGATCTTTTAATCTACTTTTTATTTAGTTCACAAGTGCCAGACCATGCCTGGTTTCAGGAGGAGACATTGGCCTATCTGATTGCTGAGTCTCTGTAGCATTGGCTGAATGAGTAATGACTGACTGCTTGATAGGTTTGGTTGAGGCGGGCAGGGGGAGTGTGGTGCGGATGCTCAATACTTTCCATAGTCAGTTCTTCTTTAAAATTTTCCAAGGAGCATATCAAATCAATGCAGCAAATCTCACTTTCCTGCTGTCCCTCCCAACTTCTCTCTTTTACTCAAACACCTGTGGAGTTTGACAGAGGGTGTTGGCACAAATGCCAAACATCCTGTGAAAGTCTTGCATTGGGCACAGGTGAGGGTAAGAAATCTAAAAGACTGCCATATCGACATCCCAGCCTACTTAGAAAACACAGCACATAAAGCCACAGGTCAAAAACATTTTCTCTCAACTTAGAGTGGAATGGAAGATCGGGGGTGACACCACACAGTGAGGTAAGAGGCACAGTACCATGCACAGTTCCACCAAAATAAATGGAGGTTGGAGGCGGGACTGACAAAGTACATTTCATATGGGTCTTCTTGGCTGACAACCCAGGAGTTCACGCCAGAGCACACAAATAACATGGCCAAGAAATCTAAGGCTAGGATGCAAATTCAGATAGATTCTAAAAGATAAACACCAAGATCTTCTGCATACACTGACATTAATTTGAGCCATCAAAACAGTTCAACTATAGACATGGATCCACATGCACACCTACTGCTGCGTACTCAGGTTCTAACATTTATTTCTTCCTCCAAGATCATGGTTTAGGGGAGTGAGGGTACCAGCTGAAAGCATGCATCAATGACCTTTTTTTTTTTCCTCTGTGAGATGTAATCAATTATCATCTACACAGGATGTCTCAAAGGTTGTCATACATATAAAAATACAAAATATAAAAACTTATTTTCTTGGGATTAATTTGTCATAACATCTGAAGTAAAATTAATGCTAATGAGAAAAATTATGTAAACACTAAATTCAATGTACAGAGTGTCTCAAAAGTTGCTATGCAAAGGAAAAATTAACAAGCTTTTGTGACACCCCATAAGTCTGCATTCCACCTAGGACTGTATATTTCCACCAGAATTCTGGCTTCATAGACAGAAATTTCGTATAATCCCATGCCACATAGTGACACTTCAGTCAACACCAAACCACATATACGACAGTGATTCCATATAACAAAGCTGAAAAATTCACTCAGTGACACTTTAGTTACTATAGCGTCTTGATGCAAAACATTACTCACGTGGTTTTGATGGTGTTGGTGTAAATAAACTTAATGTGTTGCTGGTAGTGCGAAAGTATAGCCCATATAATTACATACAGGACACAGTCCTTAACAAGGATAATAAACGACTATGTTACTGGCTTATATATTTGCCATACTGTAGTTGCTATGGTTAGAGTATATTTCTTCTACTTAGAAAAAAACCAGTGCTTCCTATAAAGCAGCAAGCCCAGCCTCACCTATTTGGTGGTTACTGCAACTCCCGATTGAACCATTTCCTCTTGGGCTCCATTTAGTCCCCAGCTGCTTTGCCCGTGGCCCAGGAACAGTGAACTACACCATGCACGTATGTGTGTAGTAGGCACTGTCATCTAGGTTTGTGTAAGTACACATGAGGATGTTTGCACGATGACGCAAGTACTTAGTGATATGCACCTTTCAGACACTACATCCCTGTCATAAAGCAACACAGACCATCCGGAGCAAGCAGAAATCACCGCAACATTAACAGGACACGGTAGGAGAGCAGGACCAAGGTATTCACTTGGTACCATCACCCCTCCTTCCCCATTCCCTTCCCAGTGCTGCTTCCCAGACATTGGTGGGTCCAGGCTACAGACCACAGCTCCTTACCGTGACTGGCATGGGTGTGTGTTGCACCTTCGGACCTGGGGCTCAGGGCGGCTTGACTGGGGACAGTCGCTGTCATTCACCAGAGTTGTGGTCTTGTTAACAATTCGTGTGCATGACACTATAGTTCTGCGTTCCCCTGAAAATCAACCACAGGGAGCTGAGAAGGTTTGCTTGCACACACTTGGGAAGGTCGTTCTTTTATACTTAAGGGAGGAATGTATAGGAGCAACTACTAACCAGTGTGTCAATCAAGGTGACTGTTGTAAATCTCTTATTTATTGGTTGTCAGAGAGAGAAAATTATGTAAGATATGATAGGGCAGCAGAAAGATTCTAGAAAAAGGTAAAAAGGCAGTAACATCTCAGATCAGCTGTGTCTTTGGAAGTCTTGGGATGTGTTGAGGCCAAAGCTCTGATTTGGGCCTTTTAGTTTCAGCAAAGATGGCCAATCTTTTAATCTGCTCACTTGGTATTTGAAGTCTGTGAAGATCTGGTCCTAATTAAATACCTGCACATCAGCCTTCACCAGAGACTATAGTTATCTATTACAGGATTCTGCTCACTAGGGACAAGTGGGGAGCTGAGCAGGTGATGTTAAGGACACACACATGCATCCTCCTGGCAGGCCTTCCAGGCCTGATCTGAACGTGTCCACTTAGCCGACTGATACTTAGGCCTAAACATTACATGCCTTTGGGCTATAGAGCAAACCCATTATCATGGCAGGATGGAGCCCTTCTTTTGGATATACCCAAAGCACCCAGAATACTACACAGCTATGACTTTGTCTGGGAGAATAAACAACTGGAAGTCAGGAGAGTGGTCCAAAGGCTGTCTGGGTTCAAGTGTTGGCTCCATCATTAATACTATTATAGTGACCACAGTATCGAGAGTTGACCTCCATGTTTCTCGGCCTCAATTTAGTAGAGTGTGTGGTTTGCTTAACCTCTCTATGCTTTAGAATGCTCTAGTGTTATTAAAATACAAAGTAGGGCCTGGGGGCATTGCTCAATGATTAGAATGCTTGCCTAGGAAATGTGAAACCCCAGGTTTGATCTGCCAGCACCACATAATAGCTGGGTGTGGTGGTGCACACCTATATTCCCCGTACTCCAAGGCTAGGCAGGAGAACTTCTATGATCTCAAGGCCAGCGTAGGCTACACAGTGGGTAGACCAGAGAGGGAAACTGTCTCAAAAAAGGTAGCAGGTGGTTAACACTTTATGTTACTATACTTCTGTCATTGTTATTTGGGAAGACTGCCAATAAAAGTTTAATAAAGGGTCAAGCCAGAACCCAGAGCCCTTGCTGGCAGGGTCTGTCTTCAGGAAAATTTGTCAGGGAGGGATGACTCAAAATTAGGGAGTCCGGAGCTACACCATTAGTTTCTTCTGCCCACAACCGCAGCAACACCTCCAATCAGCTGTTTCATTAAAACCAGAGAGCTGCCTCAAATCAGCATTCAGCCGTGGCACCAGGTCTACAACTGTAGGAAGGTGGAAGTCATTGGTATCATATCATGAATGCCACTGAGCCAGCAGTGCCAGTGCAGGAGGGACCACCTAATTGAGCAGTCTGCCAACAGTGGGCAGTGAGGTACCCGGAGGACACTCTGGTCACAGCCATGGATGTAGGTGCTGGGTTTGGGAGCTGGAAGGCCATCAGCAAGAGGGAGGCCTGGAAAGGAGGGAGGACTCTGCAGTGGGAGGACAACAAGGTGAAAGGGGACTCCTGCGGCTCTGCCAACACAGCTGCTGGAAGAAGAGAGCAAGAATAGTAAAGAGACTTAGCTCAGGGGCATGGGATGAACTCCCCAGCTGACCTTGGCATGCCCGAGGTGCTCAATCATACTCTGGCTCTATTTCCTAACCATGGAAAATGGCATGAGTCACCTAAATGACAAACAGTCCTCTACCTAGCAGATACCCGACAACTGCCATTTAGTAATCAATAGCTTCTCGGGACGGAGATGGATAGGGTCAGCGTCATGCCTGGCTTTAGCCCTGCCATTCCATTCTCTGAGCTGGCATCCAGAATCCTGATCAGCATTTCATCCTGAATCTGTGTCTGCCAACTACACTGTTGCAAGGGGTTGCCTCCTGAGAGTTTAGAACAGCCTCTTATCCTCCCTTCTCAGGGTCTCAGGAATGCAGGCCTTCGGTTCATATTTAACCCTGTAGTATACAACAGTCTTGGGCTGGCTCATCCTGTGTCTTTTTAGTAGATGTGAGGGACGATTTTCTGTTGTAGAGGTGAGAAAGAGTAAGTTATTTGACATTGTTAGGCACCTGATCTGTAGACGTCCCTTTTCATGGTACCCTGTAGGGGGATGACTGCAGCAAATACGACAGTTTGTGGGTGGACAGAGACATCATCTGGTGCCTTCTCACCAAGTGGCAACACTAAGGGGTCTTTTCTGCTCATTTCCAGAGTCAACCTATCATACTTCTGATGTAGCCATATATTAGTCGAATCTCTATTTGTAGTTCCATGCTACAAGCGTGGCACACTACAGTATGGCAGTAGGGAGGGCCTTGCCCACTTATCATGCAGAGTCTTTCAATGGGTCTGGGGTAAGTTCCCAGGGAAGTACAGGCACACGTTCACTGCACTCTGTAGACTGCCGACAGAGGACCGCAAATCCACTGCTTACTTCAGCAAACCTGCACCCCCACCGCCCCCTGCCCTGACTGCTCACCTCCTCCACACTGCACGCTGCACCCTTCCCAGCTGCTATGGGTCCAGAGGAACAAGGCATCCTGAGGCTTGGTGGGTTCACTTTGGTTTTCGGTGCTGGAGTTCACAGGAATGGTGTATTCATAATGAATTCCGTAATTCTGGTCGTGAAATAACAGCACCTGGGTCAGTGGCAAAAGAAAAGACCGTGGTGAAATGTATTGAAAGCCTGCAAAGTTGCTGACTTCGTGAATCAGGCCACTTTGTAGTTGTTCTACTATTAGAGGTGATGAGCTTTTTTCTGTTCAAAAACAAGTGGGGACTAGATGATGCTGATCATTGTCAGGAAGTTCTGTTCTTTCCTACTGTAAAGAAGACCATGCAGATAAGGAGTTTGGTGTGCAACAGCTTGTGGGCTCTTGATGGCACGTTTCCTAGAGATCTGCTGTATGTGGAAGAAACTCTCTATTCCACATACCCATAAAGCTGCACTGGTAGATAAGAAAGAGACAGATAGACTGCTTCTACCTAATAGAGGCCTCTGAGCAAGAAGGGTTACTCAGTCACCACTCATTGCGATGTCAACTGGTCTGTCCAAGGGTAAGGCGGGCTCAAGGGCAAGACACAGACTGCTGCAGGGAGTTTGGGGGACATCTGTTTTTGTCTCCAAGGAAGTGTATGCCTTCCCACTGCCATAAGAGTCAGTATTTAAAGCTGATAAAAGAGGGGAGGTACAGGCAGGAGGCTATATTTTGTGGGGAGCCATTGACACAGCTTTGTGGGTGGGAAGTCCTAGCAAGTATGCAGAAGGAGGGGTCTGCTCAGGTGACAGGCATTGTGAGTCCTCCGGGCACACTATTAGCTTTATTTCTCTAGATATAATGGAGCATAGCATGCCCTTCTGTGGAAGGTTAAGTGGCCTGGTGGTGAATGACTTGTCTTCAGACCAAGTTTGAAGTCAGTGGGCTAAGCCAATAGCAAGTTCACTTCCAGACAGAGAAAAGTAGGAGACGAAGCCAGCAGGAGCTAAAATGTGCAGAGTACATGGCCTGCCTGCCTAGACTCAGGCCAGGCCAGGCCAAAAATATACCAGACAGCAGGAGCCATCTTTCTTTTCCGAGCCCTTCTGGGCCTCCAGGCTGAGCTGTATGTGTATGTTGGGGGTTTGGGGGATAGTGCTAAAAGCAGACCTTATTGCATAAACATCTATTTCAACAAACAGACTTGCTCTAATGCATTTGGAAAAATGCCTCTAGTTCAAAAAAAAAAAAAAAAAAAAACACTCCAAAAACTAGTCTTTAAATCTTTATTATCTCAGTGCGGGAATAAGACTAGTAGATGGAGAATCCATATGAAACCAATTTTATGCAATTTTGTAGGCACATATAATTTGTGTGTGCATGTGTATAATGGGTTTTAAAGGCAAGCACCTAGGACTCTGTGGGTGCTCCTGGCTCTGCAAACTTCAATCTGGGGACATGGCTTTCTATTCAGAGGCAAGAGGAACCCTTCATTTCTAGGTTTAAAAACATGACATGATAATCATATTTCAAGACAGAAAATAATTAATATTAAACAAGGGCTGAAACATCAGCAATGCAAAGCTCGCTTTTTCTTAGTTGTGTTTATGACAATCTGAATGACTCCAGGCTGTGTACTTGCTTTAATGGGCTGACAACCTGCTCAGTTTATAAGAACTTAAAGTAAAGAAGGAAAATATACTCACCTTAGCGTTTGCTAGAGAAAGCAACCTTATTTGCTGACATGTGCTGTTTCTGTGTGGATCTGATCTTAGTTTTGATTCTTCCTTCCTTTGCCACTCTGCATATAAGAAGTTTGGTTCTAACGACTTTAACCAGGAAATAGTCTCATCTCAGAGAAATGACTTTGGCACGGGTTCTTGGGTCCTAGAAATCTACTTGTAGGAATATATTTGTAGAGGATTTAGAGGGCTTAATGTTCATTGGCAGATTTCCATGGGAACTGGCTGGCTTTTGTCTCACCAAAACCTATGAGGAGTTAGCACCATCATGGGGCAACACTTGTATTAGGTGTTGATGGTCACGGGCAGGGCGCCAAGAGATTCCCTGGGCAAGAGCCAGGAAATTCTTTGGGTGTCACCTAACTTTGAACAGCTGCAGTTTACAGAGATCACAAATTATTGAGAAGAACTTCCAAGCAGTGACTCCGGCAGGAACTAAGGACAAAGGGTGCTTTGATGACAGGTGCACAAGCTATCATAAATTCTGGTCTTTGGAAGAAGACAGAGAATAAGTATCAATAATCTAGAGCTATTAGAAGTTAGCCATGAGAACTTCTGGACCCCAAGACAGAAAGAGAGCACGACTTGTCTTGGAGATCTATCTTATGTTAAAAGTACACACAGCCAATGTTTAAGTGGCTTGCATGGAGTTACCCTAGAAACCCTTGACAGGCCCAAGTACACAATGTATTTGGAGATATATTTGGGAGACTACCTGGAAAGTAAATCTACCTGTAGAAACCTGGTCCTCCTTCCTGATTTTCGCAGGCTTGTTACAAATTGAGCATGGAAAATCTGAGTGATGCTGCATTGGATACAGAGTCAACAGTTCATTTCCAAAAGGTTGTTTTAGACTATGGGGCAAAACTCAGCATTATGCTCTTTGAGTGGGGCTGCTGCTGGGTGGTATCAAGTCTCCCTATCTGCCACCCATGTGGCTGAGCACTGCTCGCTTGGGGGCTGCTCCTTTTGAAAAAGATGAGAGCTTTGCCAGTGAAAGCTTCAAGAGCGGTATTCTGTAGTACAGTTTGGAAGGATGAGATAAGAGCAAGAGAGAAAATACTAGTGTGTTTATCAAGCAGCCTGGTGAAACCCAAGAGCGAATGAATTTCCTGTCATCAGGGTCCAAGTAAGACGTTACCCAGGAGACTTCTTGGAGCCATTGTCTTAAGACAGGTGTGCAAGCCCAGTAAGTTACCATCAAATGCAGGGGTGTTTTTGTTGGTCCCTTGGCAGAAATCTTCTCCCACAGACCTCTTCTCACATAGCGGATGGTTGTGCCTGCGATCTGGAACTCTCCAGGAAGCTCAATCTTCCAGTCACTGTTGATGGATCTTTTACTGGAGTCTTTGAGAGCTGAAAAGGAAATTGAACACTGAGGAACTGGGGAGTGGGAATATGGGTCACCTTAGCCTTAAAGGGAATTTGGGTTTACCAAGTGGAAAAGGTCTCCCCTTCACGGGGGAGGGAGGGAAGTTTGCAGTGAGAGGAGGGAAGCTTTCTAAATGCCCAATCCATAGGGAGGAAAGTGCTCTAGCTCACAGAAAAAAACAAAACAAAACAAAAAAAAAACCCAAAAACCAAAAAACAAACAAACAAAAAAACCAGCTTTTGAAATTGGAGGCATCTTCTAACGTGGGTGCTCGTCTCAAAACCAACTCGAATAGTCCAGCAGGGAAGGCAGAGGAAGACAGAGACAAGTGGAGCCCAATCACATCATACTCTACTTATCTAAATAGATCTGGGTTTTTTTTGCCTCCCTTGTAAATTAATTTTATTTTAATATGCCCAAAGGTATAAAAGAGGTTTTTTAACTTTAGCTAATCTCACTCATCCATTACATTTTTTGAGATGCTACGAATGGAATCAAGGGCTTTTGTACTAAGCTACATGTCCAGTCTCCCCACCACTCCCCAGTTCCCCATTTTCTTTGTAATTTTCAGAGAGTCTCACTAGTTTTCAAGCTTTAGCTAAACTCACCCATCCATTTTTTAAAAAAATTTTTTTCTAGTGCTGGGAATGGAACCTAGGGCCTTTGCACTAGGCTACATCTCCAGTACCCACCATTCCCTTGTTTTCTTTGTAATTTTGAGAGAGAGTGTTACTAAATTGCCCAGGCTGGGCTCGAACTTGTGAAGCTCCTGTCTCAGGCTCCCAGAGTGCTGAGATTATAAGCTTGTGCCATCAGGCATGGCTTCATCAACGTTAATCATTATTTTTTTGAGACAGGGTCTTGCTCTGTAGTCCAGGCTATTCCTGAGCTCACTATGTTGTTCAGGCTGGTCTCGAACTCATAGCAATCCTCCTGGCTCAGCTTCCTGAGTACTGTGATTAAAGGAATGCACCACCATGCCCAGTTTATATGGTGCTGGGGAATCAAACCCAGGGCCTTGAGCTTGTTAGGCAAGTGCTTTAGGGCTCAAGTGTTAGGCAACTGCTGAGCTACCCCTATAGCACCTTAAGTTTTTTTTTTTTTAAATGTATTAGTTGCACATTTTGCTGGGGCTCAGTGTGATATTTCAATGAGTGCACACAGCATGTACTTACTAAATTAAGCCTCCTTTCCCTCCCCCTCCACCTCGTCCAGTCTCTAGTGATCCCTATTCTATATGCAGATCAATATTTTTAAAAAGTTCTCCATATATAAAAGAAAACATGCTGTACTTGTCTATGTCTGGCTTACTTCATTTAATATTCCCTTATTCCATGTATTTGTTGGAAATGGCAGACAAAACATGGGCAAATAATTAGAATAAACATTTCTCAAAAGAAGACATATAACTAGTCTAAGTGTATTTGTGTGTGTGTGTGTGTGTGTGTGTGTGTGTGTGTGTGTGTAGTATCAGCCATCAGGGAAACCAAAACTTACAATGAGATACCACCTCACCCCAGTAAGAATGACTATTAACAACCCCCCCGCCCCCCAAGGGATAAATGTTGGCAAAGATATGCCTTAACCACTGTTGGTGAGAATACAGATCAGTACAGCCATTATGGGGAACGGTATGGAAGTTTTCCAAAAACCTTGAAATAGATCAACCATACAATTCAGCTATCCTACTTTTGGGTAGATATCTAAAGGACACGAAGCTAGCATGCCCGAGAGATACTTGTACACACGTCTTTACTACGGCACTCTTCACAACAGTTAAGATATGAAATGAGCCAACATGCAAAGCCAGGCGTGAGTGGATAATGAGAATATTATAGACTTGTACCCAGTGAAGCATTATTCTGATAGAAAGAAGCAGGTTTTGCACTAATACATATCTATAAAATGGGGAAAAAGAAAAAGAAAGAAGCCTAACTCTAACACCTAGCTTGTCACTCCCACATTGGCAAAGCAGATGTTCTTTCAGGAAGCAGTTGCTATTCTATTGAGTATTTCTGGTAGAAAACCCTAGATGCTCATGGGCATGGTGGTAATGCTCAGCAGCTGGGAGTTGGCTGGGGTTGGGAATGGGGGGGCTGACTCTGGCCAGCCATTGCTCCCACACTTCAGCTCTGTGGGCTCCAAGTTCCCAGATTCATCTGCTCACATCTTTGCTCAGTACAAAATATGGAAAGACACAGGATCTACATGTTGCAGACTGGCCACAAGTGCAAAATTGGTTTCTACTGTTTTCATTTAGGTTTGCATTTGATGTTGTTATCATGAAGGAAACCCTCTAAAGTGAAATTTCTGGGTTTTTGTTTGTTTGTTTTTGTAATGTAGGAAAAAGTACCCTACCATGAGCCAAAACTTACTTGGCTATTTAGGAGAAGGTGGCAAATGATGAGAGGTGACACCAAGTCTTTGTGTCATTTCCAAAAATTCCCAGCACATCTTCTGCTCTGTGACTGTTCTATCTACATGTCTGGCTGACGCTCCCAAGACCCCAAGCTTCTTCAGGTCACTCTGAGTCCTACTCAGTCTATAAACAACAAGCTTGGATTCTACTCTATCACTACTGTCTGCCCGTGGAGGTTAGAAATCAAATGTCTACACTGAATATCAATTTTGGAAAATTAGAGTTGAAATCAGGTAGGAACTGGACTGTGGTTGATGCTGATTTTCTTAGCTCCAGGCTGGGCTAGGACTCTGAGATTTAACTCTTACTCAGACCAGAGGGTAATGAGGCAGGCACTGGCCTTGGCTCCAGGACAATAGTCCCAGGGGACACATAGAAGTTGTGAGTTTAGGGCTCTGCCACCTTAGGAGATACCAACAGAATCCAGCACGGTTGTTTTCCAGCACAGCGACTTCCTGCTGTGATGCCTGTCAACGGTGGCTGTACACAGTGAGTGGCTTAGGAAAGAGAACACTCCGTCACTTGAAGTTGAGTTTGTTTCCCTTCAAGAAATTGCACCCACGACCGAATGGTGAGAAGGCTGGAGACCCGCAGCTGCTTCTTTATCCTCTTCCAACACCACCATCTACAAACCACTTTATAAGGAGCACATTTTCTGGGTTAGCTTTTTGATATTCTGTTACCCATTTAATCTTCCCAGTAACTCCCTGGATTACTTGCTTCACTTCACAGTTGAATAAATGGAGAACAGAGATATTAAGTAACTTGCCAAAAGATACACAGCCATTAAATTGCAGGATGGAGACCTGAACTTAAAATACCCAGCGGCACTTATTACTCTGGCAGCTTTTAATTCCCCTGCTCTTTAGATTATAGCATCAAGTCTAGATTTTTATGACGAACGTTGGAATGTGCAAATGTCAGACCTATTCTCCATGAGAACAACTTCCAGGTTCTAATCACCATGGGGTCTCATGGTCCATATACCTTTATAAAAATAACTCATAGATCTTCAAAGCTTTTAGTGGGCTAAAAGATTGAAAACATACCAGCTTATGTGAACTCTTGGTGCGTCTATGTGAGGGGATGTAGAGGTTTTCAGTATCTTTCAACTTCTGTATAAATTTGGAAAATAGTTTTCTTGCATATGCATGTGCATATCTGGTTTGAAGAATCAGTGCAGACTGGTAGGAAGTAGCCTACCTACCACAAAAACAAAACAAAAACAAACCAGAAAAAACCCAGAAAACAACAAAACAAAACACCAAGCCAGAGGGGGCAGAGTCTTCTGAGAAATGCTCAGGCTAGGCACGGTAGTTCATGCCTATAATGTCAGCCATTCATAAGGTTAAGGCAGGAGCATTACAAGTTTGAGCCCAGCCGAAGCACTTTAACAAGACTTTGTCTCAAACCAATACTACGTAAGTCAGAGGATGTAACTCAGTGGTAGAGTGCTTGCCTAGCATGTCTGAGGCACTGGCTTTGATCCTCATAATAGAATAAAGAAACGAAAAAGATAAGAGACAACAAGACAGACACAGAACAAATGAACAAGTCGGACATGCAATGGAAGAGCAGTGGCACCCCTACCAGGGGCTGGAGACTGAGAACAGACAAATGCTGTCACAGAGCTCAATGTGGAAGAGACAGAGAACACACAAATGTAACATAACATCATACACTCTGTGATGGAGACAGGTCTGTGGTGTAGCGGGCAGAGGTGGTTAAGGAAGTTTTCATGGATAAAGCACCTTTGAACAAAGCTTGTAAGACAACTAGGGCGGAGAGGTGGCCGGGATCTGTATGGCAGGCCTGGGATAGGACCCTGGCTCCTGACACTCAGAGGCCATGCCTGACCTTGTCTTGTTGGTAACGGGTGGTAAAAGGAGGAGGAACAGTGCTCTGTGGTAGAAGCATGTGGAAGGGAAGAAATAACTTCCAGAAAGCCTGGCTGAGAAAAGGCAAGAGATGGAAAGCGGCTATAAAGAAAGGCTGAGGGTCATGATGACTATCGTTATACAAGGCAGAGGAGCCTGGAGGAGGCCTGTAAGTAGGAGTCTGAGATAGGAGTAGAATATGTCATTATAGCTGTGCTCTGCCCTTATGCCTAGCCTAGCCCTCTGAACCAGTGTGCCTCAGAGACTGGAGGGGACCCAGCAGGGCTACTTGCCTCCTCGCCTTGGCTCAGCCCCTCGGACCAGCCACTGTTGCCAGCCCATTCACTGACTGGCTGTGCCCTTCCTTGCCCAGGGCTGGGCCTGTGGGTTTAGAAGTTGGGGCCTTTACTTGTCCCCCTTTTATGGCCATTTTGAGCATCCTAGTGTACTTGCTACTCACCATTTGTTTCTTTTTCTTCAAACAAGGGTACTCAGAGATTTTGGGGGGTTGTTGTTCTTCTAGTCATGTTAGGCCAAAACTAACTCCAACTTACCTCCAGGCACAGGTTACCACCCAAAGCCAGTCAGTGTGACTTTTGCTCATCTTGGGTAAAAGTAGCTTTCCTTCTATAGATTGCTTGGGGACTGGATAAGCACTTCATGGAAAGAGGCCCCTAAAAGGGACAGGGATGCCAGGACAGAGACAGTGTTTCCCACAGCATCACTTAAAGCCACTGGATACAGCAACAGTGTCTAAATTTGGTGCTCAGCAACTGAGAAATGGGTTTGGCTTTCACGTGTACATTCTGGAAGTTTGTTTTTTAAAAATAGGAATTATGATGAAGGTAGAGCTTGTAGGAAAGAAAAATTACTCTATGGATTCCTAGAAATCATGCCCTCCGTTTACCACTGTCAGCCTAGTTCCCCTGAGATGTGGAAGCTTGGCGCTCCCTTGCCAGGCCTTAAATCTCCCTGGGCCTCTGTTCCCATCCCGGAAACAATTCTCCTCATACGGAAGCTCTTTTCCAGGAGCACTGTGTACACATTTCCTGATCCTTTTTGCTAGATATGTTAAAGTGACTTATTGAATTATAAACTGCCCAATTCCATGCCAAAACTCAAACATCTGGGCAGTCATGGAAAGGGCTGAAAAAAGGGCAGGAGGGCACACCTGGAGGCAATTAGAAAATCATCCACGGAAACATGAAAAAAAGGCATGGGGGAGGCCAGGAAGCTGGACGCCTCCCATGGGAGGTGTGGCTGTGGGGGAGGCAGAGCAGCATGAGCAACTACAAGGGAAAAGATGAAGGTGGAGCCGGTAGCGCCTGTGCAGTCCTCTAATCACCTATCAGCACGCCTTCATTATGGTCAGCGAGAGACATTTTAGGAGGTGGCCTGTAGCTGCCTAGAGAAGCTATGGTGGAGTCACTGGGTATGGTCAAAGAAGTGGGGGATGGGACATGAGAGAAAGAGGTTATACCTAAGGATTTAAGGTCAACTACTGAATGGGAACAAACATACCGAGGGACAATGGGGTATTGATGACAAATAGTCCTGATTACAGCACACGTTACTTCCTCAGGTATAAACATCCTTACCGTGGAAGAATTCAAATCATCCACCTGCCATGTGGTGCACATGAGCCTGGAGGAGTTGGGAAGGGACGTGTACGGTCAGCTCTCCTCTCACAAGCCCTACCCATACATTCTGAAGATGTCCACCTTTGCTTAGGAAGCGCATGTCTGCAGCTGTTGAGTCGGGAAATCTCAACATTGTTCAGTTGGTGGAGGGAAGGGGAAACTCTTGTGATTATAAAAAGAAAAAAACTCTATGTACCCATGCACAGCTTGCAAACACAGGCTGGCGGCTGTAAGCTTTTGGGAACTACAACTGCGGCCTTATGACTGCACTTGGTCCCCCCGCAAAGAGTGGGCACCCCTGTTCTCAAGGCAGTCACACCTAACGATACTCATTCATGCATTTCTTAGTGGAAGGAAAACACAGAGGCAGAATTAAAAGTATTAATAGGAGGCCAGCAGCTTCAGGAGGTATGGGGACGACTGCCAGCCCTTCTGACTTGGTGCGAATAACTTTGTCAGCATGTGTAAAATTTGTATATTTCTGTGGTCCACACTGAAAAATTAGGACTTTCCAATAAAACCAAGAATTTAATGCATGACAATCCTTTACAAGGGTAAGACTCCAGGGAGTCTGTTGGGTGAGTAAGATCATTTATAACAGTGAACAAACAGGTTCGATGTGGAATTCAAAGACACTGTGGTTTCATAAGGCTGTCACCTCCTGTATCCATATGTGGCAGTGGGGCTGCTCTCTTGTCTCTGTGATCTGCACAGAATAGGATTTGCCAGAGTCAGCCAGGCTGTGCCTCCAGGGCACCTCTGTGCACTAGTTCCTTCTGAGGTTGTCTGCATAATGTACTCCTTTTCTTAAAGAAGGCCTTTCACGTTATGCAAGTTTGAGGCTCTATATGTTTCTGCCCCTCCCAACTTGTAGGCATCCATGGGTATATTCAAGTCCCCTCTTTTCTATAGGCATTTCGAGATCAATTAGTTTGCATTTGAAATTAGGACCTAGAGACCCAGAAAAGGAGTCAACGGAAGTGACTGAGGTGATTGCAAATGATTTGACTTCATAGGCAAGTCAGAAATCTCAGAATAAAGGGAATTCCTCTCGCTGTGCCTTTATCTGTAATATCTAAATTTTTTGATTTCCTGGGGAGAGGGTTCCCCTTTGCTGCTTTTGTCTAGGCCAAATTGGGGTTGAATGTTTAAAAAGTCTGTCCAAAAAAAATTAAAGAGCATGCTCTTGCTCAAAGCCTCTCAACATTTAAGAGAGACTCTTGTGGGGCATTGGGATCACACTTTCCTTCTGAGTGTGGAAGAACCAAACCTCAATGGTCTAAAATGCAAGGTCATGTGCTGAGTATGTTTTTACCCAGCTCCTTCTTCCTCATGGTAGGCATATGCACAATAGCCGTGTGCTTCTAGACACTGCAGAGGAAGATGAGGAGTCTTTCCAGGGAGCAAGGAAGGGTCACTGCAGACAGGAGGCCATGGCATCCATTCAGAGCTGGCTGGAGGCAGATGCGAACTTGCGGCCTGCCCTTATGCCCTCATTGGCACCAAGCCGCATAGAAGTCAGGTGGATTTCCTTTCGCCTGTCTCCCTCCTGAATTCAACTGAAGACCTGACCCACAGTCAACCTACTTCGAATCCTGGCATTGACTCAGGTCCTTTTATTTCCACTCGGGAGTCCTGCCAACTCTGTTCTTAACTATGGATACAAACTGCAGAGGCATTTCCTGTTCCAGGTGGTTTTGAGCAGAAAGCTAGCAGCGTGGGCTGAAGGTAGGTGGGGTGAAATTCTTGAGGAACTGCTCCCAGAAAATATGAGAGTAATTCAAAGCTACATTGGGTTGACTTCCAAAGCACCTAGCACCAAGTGGAAACAAGGTCTTGTTGGAACTCAATTTAGAAACATAATGAGCGTAGACCACCATCAGGCTTGTGCTTGTCCATGCGCCACGCCCTGGAATACTGGGATCATGATTTTTGGATAAGATAAGAGAATCGAGGCTGGTTCCAAGCCACCAGAGAGGTATAGTGCTTCTGGGGAGCAAAGTCGTTCAGAGACATTTAAGCCAATCTTCTTGGGGTAGAGATTTGCTCCTCTGAAGCACACATAATGAAATAGTAACCACTTTCTCCACTGCATTCGTTCCTCTAGCATTCTGTCCAATGAAAAATCTCTACTAGTCAATCTCTGGCAATTATGGAAGACACTATAGTCTGCACTTGACTCAGGTGAAGTGTTGGGTTCGCATATATTACCAAGTCTCTTGGAGGTTCCACTGCTTCCCTGTGAATTAACAGCAATACTTTGTGTCACTTTGGCTGGGGAATGTGAGGAATCAGGTCTCTCCTAAGCAACATGGCCCAGTGATAGGAAACCACTGTTTTGTTCTTATTTGAATATGTGCCCTCGGGCTTCTAGAGTTGATAGTGGCAATCACAAGAACCATGCTTTTCTGGGCAGAATCCACCAGTTGTTTCCTATTGAGACCTTAAAAAATGTTTCAGTGAGAAAGCTCACCCCCCACCACACACACACCAAGAACGTGGAGGCTGAGATTTGGAAGGACTCTAACAGCTTTCTGTCATTATTCTCTTGCCACAGAAAAGCAAAAAGTTAACCATCCTACTCTCTTCAGGCCTTTATGACTGGAGTCAGGCAGAACCATAGTGCTGGGAAGCCTCAGAAGCCAGGATCAGATCCAGAGGATTTTTATTTTTTTATTTTTTATTTTTTATTTTTTGCAGAGGTGCCTTTCTTTAGGGCACAACCAACAAATTGTTCTCAGAATTGAGCCAGCTCTTGGGAGAACCTGATTATAATTTTTAAAAAAATAAGCTAAGAGTAAAAGGTGACCTTAGTGAGGCTTCTAGGTCCAGTGTCATTCTCCAGATAAGAATCCAGTACATTTTTAATGTATCAGTAGGGAAGGGTAACTTTTGAAGGTGATACAACCCTATGGCTTCCAATGTCAGTGCTAATGAAGTTGACTCTGCTTCCTTAGGTGAGCAGAAAGAAAGTGGGCAGACTCTTTGAGACTCTTGTGAAATAGCTATTACTCCAAAGAAGTTGCCCAAAACAGCAAAATGCCCTGCCTTAGACACCACTTATTAGCATTGTTCTATGTTTACAGTGACGGCTGGGACAGCTGGAGGGCTCCGGTCAGAGTTAGGGCAGTGCCAACGCAGTGGGGGAAACCACAGGGCTGATGACGAACCACACGAGTGATGGTAAAGTCTTACCTCTGCAGTAGGGACGGTGGCGCCACAACACCTATAGAGCAGGCAGGGCAGAGACAGTCAAGAAAGCGGGAGATGACATGCCAGGGCAGGTTGGAATCCAAGAGAGACCTCTGGGGGGTATCCATGAATCCCAGTGTGGAGCTCTGCCCCTCCTCTTGCCTGTTTCTAAGGCAGGTGTGTGGCAATTATCTGAATGCTTGAGGTGTTTATGCCTTAAACAACAGACTGTGTTCTTTGTTGTACACCTGCCTATGAGAAATCTGTTTTGTGTCTCATTGGACTTTGATGTTTTTCAAGTAGAAATCATTTTAAAGAAAGGCACAGATACTTTTGTATAGCCTACAAACGTAGAAACATGGACAAAGGTGTGATTTTTCTTCTACGAGTGTTAAAAGTTTAAATAAAAGGCTTCATGGGTAAATTTCAATGTAGCTCAGAGTTTGAGACCAGAGAAATTACAAGCTTTTTCTTTCCTTTCTTATTCCTTTAGTTCTTGCCCTCCCTCCCTTTTCTCTTTTGAAATTCTTTTATATCTCAAACATAGGCTGAGTGACTATAATACAAAGGAAGCTCAGGAGAAGAGATGATGGTAGGTTAGCCACTTGTAGTTTAAAATTTTACCCAAGCTAGGACTATAGACCAAATGGTCACAACTTGTAGCATTTCCCCCTCTGTTACTGAGGGCTGAGAAGCCTCTGGAATATTGTTCTCATCCTATAACCTCCATAAATAATGCTTGTGAGTTCAACGCAGTGCTCCATCAAGCATGTTGCTGGAATACAGCGTGTGATACACTCGGACTTCTCCAGTTGCGAAGGGGTTTCACTGAATGATCCTTCCTTCTTAGGCTCTACGTAGGATTCTACAGAGGCTAACAAAGACCATTCTGGAATAAAACTCAGTTTTCACAGAGGTATTTGCACTGGAAGTCAATAATTTGGGATGCCCAGAACTTAGGAAAACCCAGTGCTGGTATACATATAGCTATTCAATTTAGGCTTAGTTCTCTCTCCTAGCAAGTGCGGCATCCCCAGTGGCAACGACAGCTTGCACGAGCTTCCTGAAAGTCAGGCTTTGGACCCTTCCTGCTTTGGCTAAACTAGTACTATCCCATGAGATGACTTTGGGAACCTTAACACACCCTCCCTCTGCCCAGTGCCTCACAGCTTTCTTCCCTCTCTGGTCATTTTCTTTCCTGTCCAAAGCTGGTAGTTCTAACAGATTACACCCCGCCCCTCAAATCTACCTGGGAGGCGGCTACACCTTAGCGAAATCTGACAGTGCTGTTTTGATCGATTCTAAGCATTTATGTCATTACAACCAAAGGGTAGGTGTAAAATCAGGGTTGACCTGAGAGAAAGATGAAACCTAATTTACCAGCTTAATTATCAGAATTAATTCCCAGAACATAAAATGTGAATCAAATCATTTTTGTTTTACCTAGAAAACTGTGAGCAGGTTTATCCTCTACCACACGGATCCTTCGAGCTCCAGCAGGAATGATAGCAGCTTCGATATAACCTGTGGCAACAAGAGACAGGCAGGTAAACCACACCTCCACCCTGGTTCAGAGGCCCATGTGTGGTGTCCGCCCCCCGCCCCCAAATCTACCTTATCACAATCCCTTTGGTGGGTTCTGAGACGGAGGGCTGGCACAGCTCTGAGAAATCAACATAGTCAACCAATGTGGAGAGCTTTCTTCTATGGCCAGAACCTCCTGGGCACCAAGTCTGTAGTGCCAATTGCATGAGTTCTAGGTTGAAATGCCCTCTGCCCTCCCCAACTCTTGAATTTTTATTGAATTTCTACTGAAGTCCTCACCTTCAGTACCTGGGAGTGTGACCTCATTTAAAAAATGGGACCACTGCAGATGAGTTGCGTTAAGATTAGGTCATACTGGAATAGGAAGAGCCCTTAAAGCAGTATGACAAGACCTTTTAAAATCGGAAAATTTTGAACATGGTCATGCACATAGGACACCATGAGAAATATGAAGGCACAGACTAGGGTGATACTTCTACAAAAGAAGAAACACCAAACAATGTCAGCAAACCACCAGAAGTTAGGAGAGAGGCATGGAACAGATTTTCCCTTGCAGCACCAGAATGAACCAGCCCTGCTGACACCACAATGTCACACCCCAGGGTCCAGAATGGGAAGACAACATGCTTCCGTTGTTTATATCATGGTTTGCCCTGTGCCACAACACTCCTAGCCAACAAGGACAGCATGGAACTCTACACAGGTTATGTCCTCCAGGGACATGAGTGAAGAGCACCCTGGAGGTTCCTTCTTTGTTGTAGTTTAACTTTTCTCTTAATATCTATGGAATTTCAGCAAAAGCTAAGTGACTTGCCCTACGACAAAATTATTGCCTTAATATATGGCCCATGGTTTTCCTGTTTCCATTGGTCATTTCTGCAACTCTCACAGTGAATACTCTCATCTGCTTCTTCCTTGACTATTTCCAAGTAGAGTGGGAGCTGCCCAAGCTTGGGCTGTGCATGGTGCCCAGAAGGAAGGTGGTCGGTGACGGTTCAGGGAGGAAATGACTCAGACTGCCAGGCAGGGTGTCAGAGAGTGGCCAGCACCTGGTTAATTGGACAACTGTGTCAATATATGAGCCCAGCATGACACTAAGATTCTGAAATGTGATCTGGTGACCATTTTTCTTAAAAGTTCTAATTTGGATTTTAGACAAGGGTATCATGTGTTTATTTCAGCAACTGAGGATCTCAAATTAGATTATGAATTCTACCAGAGGAGCTTAGCTGTGAGAGAGAGAGAGAGAGAGAGAGAGAGAGAGAGAGAGAGAGAGAGAGAGAGAGTATTCTAAGCACTACTATGTGGAGATCATGAAAATATCTGCTTTGAAGGATTTATTCATTTTCTTATAAGAAAAATGGCTCTACTTCTGTGGAGTACATAATAACTCAAGTAACATAAGACAGAAAACTCAATTTATATCACATTATACTAAGAAAATCACTTTTAAGAAAGAAACAGTATGTGTGCGAAATAATTTTTTTTTAAGATACCGACTCACATATCATCTAAGCCATGATGAGCGTGATTACTGCTCTGAGGTGTTTGCATTGTCTTGGAGAGAAATAATATAATGATTTCAGCTTTGGACACTAGGATAAGCTGACAAGTGCCATCTGTCACGTGCTCACAGTAAACATCATTTCCAAAGAAAAGCATTCCCATGAAAGTTAAATGTGAGAATGTACATCTTGTTTTGTTTCTAAGAGGAATGATTAGATCATTTTACACCAGAATCTAATGTGGATTTAGGTTTATTTACTCAGAAATCCAGATTGTCTAATGTAATGACTCACCTGCTCCACGTCATATATATTAAAGAAGTAAATATTTGTTACCCTCTTGAGCTTGATTAGGAATGTAGGGTTTTACAATCAAGTGCATGATAATTTTCTTCCTCCTCTATTTAGTGAAATTATATTTTCTAAACATATCAAAAACAATTTCATAGTCCTGGAATAAACTTTAATTGGTATTTGTATATTATTTTAATATGTTGCTAGATCCTGTTGTATTTAGAATATTCCATTTATAACTGTTGCAGCATCATTTGTAAGAGTGGTCTGCAATGTGTGTTTGTGTGCACACGTAGGTGCATGTGTCTGGGTTTGTTTGTTAAACTGGGTTTTGGTACTGTGGTAGTCTTAGTTTTTGTGTCGCTTCTGTGATACTTTATGACTTGAAGTACACTGAGTGTCAATTTTGTGTAGAGCCACAGTTGGGCCTTTATTTTTTCCAATCACTTATTTCAAGCTGGTTTTAAATTTATTTACAGAGTTAAACAGAGTGATCTCTTTGCTCAATAGCTTAATTTCCTCTAGACTTTATTTCCTCTCACTTATAATACATATTCACACTTTCTAACTTCTCTTTTGTTCATTACATCAGCAAATAATAGAGTTGTATATTTTTAGTTCATTTTCCTCTTCCTGTCTCATATATTTTTTATTACTCTAATTTTTTCAATAAATTTTTATATTGATACTTCTACTATCCACAACAACTGTAAGTGAAATATTTCAGTTCTTGGATAGAGAAACTGAAATCAGCCAAATTATACTGCACTCCATATCAATCCTCTGTCAAATTTTATTTTATCATTTCCATGTTATATTGGTTGGTGACATTTATCTTTGGCCTTCTAAGTCAATTTTTGTAGTTGTTTTAGTTCTACAGATAAATTTAATGTTTATGATGTGTTCTTCTGCTAATTTCTCTAATAAATTCTTGCTTGTGCCCAGTTGTCCCTTTGAGGCAGTCTTGTGGAAATTGTGTTCTCTGATGATGAATAATATAGTAAACCACTGCTGTTAGTTTTCTTCATATTTTAATGCCAATTTGGATGGCATAAAATTGTAGCCACTTTGTTTTGCTTTTTCTTGGTCATCTCTTGCTAGTGAGTGTATTTCAATCAGTCATTTGGTTTCCTCATCTGTTTTATTCCTTTCTTACTGTAGTGTAATTTCATAGACCCTATGCTTGGTTTTTTTTCAAAATTTATTACTAATTTTAAAGGGAGACAAGTTTCGACTGTGCCAGAAATAAGTAGGCTTGTGTAGAGCGAAGGGAGAGGTCAGTGTTGTGAAGTAATCCAGGGCTTTTCCCTGGTTTACAATGGAAGTTTTTAGAGCACAATTTTATATTTATCAGTGAGTTTTTCATTTTTAAACAATTCCTATATTGTAAATTTACACAAAATAAAACATGAGCTTATTTTCCTATTGTAAGAATATTTGTACAGGCATCAAGACAAATGTAATTATTATATATCTTAGACACATACTAATAAAAGGCAAAAATTATGGGGAAAATACAGGCAAATCTCGAGTCTGCTTAATTACATTCCTCTTTAAAAATATCTCTACCACTGTGATGAGGTTACATATATATTTTTTTTCTTTTTACTTACTCTTTGTACATATATCTACCCAGATAAATATATGTTGTGTGATATGTACATCTGTATTTTACATAAATGTTAGGAACAGCACTGTTACTTAATATTGTAATATGTTACACTTGCTAAAAAAAGGTAAAAATTATGGTGATAATACAGACAAATCTCAGGTCTGCTTAATTACACTCTTTTAAAAAAAACACCTCTACCAGTGTAAATATATATGCATATTTCACTATTTGTATATATATTTACTCAGATAAATATATGTTGTGTGATATTTACACTTGTCTATATTTTATATGAATTTTAAGTGTTGTTTATTACTTAATATTGTAATATGCTACACTTTCTATTTTTGAAAATATTATGCATCTTGAAGATCGTACATATTATTTTGTATAGTCCTACTTCCTTTTTTGTTTGAATTACTATGTAGTTTATATAAGTACTTCCTTGTTAGTGGATATTTAGATAGCTATCAAATTTTTTCTATTGGTATAGTACAATATCATGTATAAATATGCACACAAAACCCCTCACGAAATACTAGCACACTTATTTCAGCAAAAAGAATTGCATTCTATGGTCAGATATGATTTATCCCATGAAAGCAATATTGATTTAGCATATGAAAAATCAACCAATGTAATCTACCTATTAATAAGGAACTATTGTGGTTTGGATCTGGAACGTCCCCCAAAAGTCTCATGTATTTGGTTGTTATGGATTGTCTATGGAACCATGTGCTACTGGGAGACTGGGGCCTGGACTGCAGATCTGTAGACTGGATTATAGGCAAATAGGGGAGTTTACCATACCTTCTCAACCTGGAAAAGGTGGGACATGAAGGCTGGACCCAGAAGAGGCAGATCACTGGAACAGGCCTGGGAGGACATACATGCTGCTACCTTCCTCTGGGAGGAGACTGGACCTGATGGGTCTTGACTCCCTGTTTGTAACATCATGAGGAGCTGCCTCCACCTCTGCTTCTGCCATGGACTTTCACTGCTGCCAGCTGTCCCTGAGTGGACTGTGACCTTCTGAAATTGTGAGCTAAAATAATCCTTTTTCATCTAAATTTGTGGATGTCAGGTATTGAGTCCCAGCAACAAAAAAGTAACAAAGCCGGGAACAAAAACCATGATTATCTCAGTAGTTGCAGAGAAAACATTTGACAAAATTTAATATCATGATATAATAAACAAAAAACCTTAAAAGACTAGGATAAGAAGGGAATCTTCTCAGCCTTTTAAAGTGATCTATGGGAAACTCACAGTTAATATCATACTTAATGGTGAAATAAGAATGCTTTTCCCCCAAGATCATGAATAAGAAAAGGATGTATTGTTACTTCAGTTCAATATTACACTCAAAGTTCTATCTTAAGCAATTAGGGAAGTAAAATAAAAGACACAGGTTTTAGAAAAGAAAGAATACAGTTATCTCTATTCACAGATGCCAATATCTTATGTGTAGAAAACTTTAAGGAATACAATAAAATAACTACTAGAAGATGTAAGACAAAAGGTCAGTATGTAAAAATCAATTTCACTTATATACATTAGAAATGGATGGGTCAAAATAAAATTAAAAAAACAAGTAACCAAAACTAAGCAAATAGAAATACTTTAAGAAATAAATATCTTCAAGTTTGTATACTGTAGACTACAATACATTGCTAAGAAATAACTAACGAATATATAAGTAGAAACATATCTTATGCTCATGGTTCAAAAGACTTAATAATGAGAATACTTCATGTTTTATTATAAACTTATGTAATCTCTATCAAAATCCCAGATGGTTGACTGGTTTGTTTGCTCAAAATGATAAGCTGGCCTCAAAAATTCATATGGAAATGCAAGAATCCCCAAGTAGTGCAAACAATATTTTAAAACAAGTTGGAGTGCTCACATTCCCTGATTTCAAAATTTTCTATCTAGCTACAGTAATCAAGACAGTGTGTTACTGGAACAAGGACAGATATTTCTATCGATGGAATATAATTAAAAGTCCAGAAATAAATCATTTCCTGATTTTTTTTAAAAAAGAAAGGTGCCAAGAATATTAAATAGAGGAAAAATAGTATTCTCATAAGTGTTGTTATTATTGGGTATTCATATACAAAAGAAGCTAGACTCCTATCTCAGACCATTCAAAAAATCACCCAGGACTGGATGAATAACACAGCGGTTACTGCCCAGCAAACACAAGGCCCTGAGTTTGATTCCCCAGCACCACATAAAGCTGGGCATGGTGATACATGCCTGAAATCCCAGCACTTGGGAGGCTAAGGCAGGAGGATTGCCTGAGTTTGAGGCCAGCCTGGGTGACAGTGAGTTCATGACCAGCCTGGTCTACAGAGTGAGACCTCAAAACAAAGGAATCAATCTTTGTAAACCTGGGTTAGGCAGTAATTTCTTGTAAATTACAACAAAAGCACATGCAACAAAAGAAAAACAGGTAACACAGATCACATAACATTTAAAATTTTGTTTCAAAGGACATCATTAAGAAAGTGAGAAAACAATTCATGCACAGGAAGAAAATATTGACATTAACAAGTTATTTATCTCATTGAGGATTTCTATCCAGACTACATAAAGAAAGCTTCTGATTCAGTAAGAAAATGATAAACAATCCAATTTAAAACAGGCAAAATATTTTCACAGGCATTTCTCCAAAGATGATGTATATATAGCCAGTAAGTGTGTAAAAATATGCGCAGCACCATTAGTCACTGTGGAAATGCGAATCAGAACACAATGAGATACCACTTCCTATCCACTACAGGTGGTCGTGACAAAAAGACAGAACAAGAAAAACCTGGAAGGCAGAGAAATTGGAGCCCTTGATCCACTGATGGGGGACTGTGAAATAGTGCAGTCACTTCGGAAAAGGGTTTGGCAAATTCTCCATAAATTATAGAATTACCATTTGACTTAACAATTCCACTCCTAGGTACGGACACAAGAAAAATGAAACTGTACGTTCACACAGTTAATTGTATACAGAAGTTATGTCAGCATTATTTGTAATGGCCAAAAAGTGGAAACAAACTACTGTCTTAGCTACTTTTTCATTGCTGTGACTCAATATCTGACATCTACAAATTTAGGAGAAAAAAAAGGATTAGTTTAGCTCATGATTTCAGAAGGTCACAGTCCATTCAGGGGTGGCCGGCAGCAGTGGAAGTACATGGCAGAGGCAGAGGTGGAGGCAGCTTTTCAGGACATCACAGACAGGAAGCCAAGTCAAGGCAAGTTGAGACTAGTCCTCCAAGGAAGGCAGGAAGCAGCTTATATAACCTTCCAGGTCTCCTCCCAGTGATCAGCCCCTCCTGCATCCAGGTGTGGTAAACCACCACTACATGCCTATAATCCAATTTACATGCCTATAATCCACTCCTCCAGACTAGACCCCAATCTCCCAACAGCCCATGGTGCCACAGACAATCTATAACATTCAAATACATGAGACTTTCGGGGGACATTCCAGATCCAAACCACAATACAACCCAAATATCCATCATCTGATAGATGTGTTATATTAACCCATGCTAAGGAACAATGCACCTTGAAAACATGCTAAGAAGCCAATCACAAGGGACCATGTAGTGTATGATTCCATTTGTAGGAAATGTTCAGATGATGCAAATATATCGACACAAAGATTAAATTAGTAGTTGCTTAAGGCTTGAATAACACAGAAATAGGAAAAGAACTGGTAACCACATGGGATGGTTGCACTCCTAATATTTGCTACCTTGTGGTGACTCTCCATGCCGTAGCTTTAGTTTGCCCTTCTCTGATGACCAAGGACGCCACCATCTGAACACATACTTAGTGATCCCTTGCTTTTCTTCTTCATTTAATAGCACTGTTATAACTTTTGCCCATTTCTACTATCTTTTTGTTTTTATTTAATTTACATGCAAGAGTTTTAACAATATATTGAAACATATTTGATATATTTTGGTGTCAACCCCCTACTAGACATACTGCAAACATTTTTCCTCAGTATTAATTTTTGTATTCCCTTATGGGGCCATTTATTACATGGTTTTAATTTGATAGTCGTATTTTTTTATTTTGAGCTCTCCTACTGTCTTCTGTTTGTTCCTTCGTATGGCATCCTGTTCTTGTTTGATGGATACAACAGCATCTTAAATCTTTCTGATGAAAAACCTCAGTTTTAGGAAGAGCTATTAGAAATTTTGAATTCCTACAACCTAACTCATTTTTGTCTTGTGCCTTTTTATTTTTCTCTTTCCCATTTGTGTTCAGATTCTGAAAGAGGCCAAAGATGGACTGTCCTTGTCGATGGGTAAGGTTTGCTGAAGGTCAGGGCTGGCTTTCAGCTGCGGGAAAGGGTGTTAATGTTAGGTGTTGACAACCAAAGTATTAGAATGCAGGAAAGTTTACTATAGGTCATAGTGCTAGCTGCTGCTTCCTGGTGTCCGTCTCTGCAAACATGGGAAATATATAGCTCCCTATCCCCTTAAACCTATATGAATAGGTGACTTACTGTGAGCAATAACATGTGAGTGAAAATGGCACTTTCTTACTTCCAGGTAGGAGCTTTTATAGCTTCAGGCCATGTTAACTGTGGCACCCTGTAAACCAATCAAGAGATGAAGCCTCTGCTGACTTAGATCCCTCAGTGACTATAGGATGCTGATGGGCAGACAGCACAAGCACTGTGCTAAGTCACTGCAATCTGTGGAGCATTTGCATGGGTGTTTTGTTTGTTTTCCTTGTCTATGGTAACAAACCAAATATCGGGAATTTGATTCATCCATATACAAACTCCCACTTGAGATACCTTTGTTCTCCTGAGGCCTGTAAAAAGTTTCCTTTGCATTCCTTTTCAGGTGATCTTGGGAAGGCAAGGAAATAAGCATGTCTTCAATCCGCCATCTTGGACAGACAGTTTGCCAGCACCCTTTGGTTTTGACAACAAACATCTTGGTATTGCTACCATAGATAAGGCTCAGATACTTACAAGTAAGCATTCTACATGATGATTAGACAGACTTTACAAATGTAAACACAGCCCAGTTGGAGGGAAGCAGGTGCCTAATTTTTCCATCCTCATTCTCCCAGATCTCAGGCAGGATGACTTTACCCAACGAGTAGTCTTCGAAGTGAGAACTTGCCCAATTGTATCTGAGCAGGAAACTACAATACTGACTTGCCCACCAGCCTGCATACTGTCCCTGTTACTACTGAGTTGTTCTAGGATACAGACAAGGGCTTGTAATTTAGAAAAAAATTATTATTTCTTGCTCTAAGAATGTGTTCCTACTTAAAACTTTTGGCTACAAATAGGAAAAAAAAAAAACAGCGTTTGCACTAGGTTTTATACCACAACTATCTCTTAGAGAAGTCCATTCCTTCTGGAAACTGTCAAGAATTGTTGTATTCTAGGAATATAAGATAGGGGAGTGTCAAAAAACAAAGACAAAACTGCTGAGGGTCAAAGTGATTCACATCTTTCAGAGAAATTTTCAGTTCAACCACATAACACACCTAAGAACAAGAACTGCTTGTGGAGCTGAGTTATTCTCGGAGGGAAACTGCTGTGTGCAGAACTGCGTTCCTAGTTTGTGACTAACAAAGCTGGGTGTTGGTGTCATCACTCTGCATAATGTGTGGCAATACACGAGCTCTTCAGGTCCTGCTTAGTTAATTTTCCACTCTGGGAGCAAGGTACATTTGCAGCAATGCATGGCCACCATGTCTATTTTTAAGCTTAACTTTGGCACATGTTGTGACATTGAAACAGCATCTGTTTTTTGTCTTCTCACAAGCCCAGGGCGGAGATGCTAAAGAACTGTGCAGAGCTCAGGATGGGTGTGCAAATGAAGGGAGGTTCATCCTTAGGTGACCTCTCAGGGCAGGGCAGATGTGGTCGCAAATCTGCATTGCTAACTTTCATTTTTATGAGGTTTTTTTCTTCTTGATACAGACAAAATCAGTTAAAGAGAAAAGTCTCTGAACAGCCAGCCTATGTCCTCAAAGCAAGGAGATTGCCTCAAACTCACTGTCTTCCAGGCCCTACTCTGACCCAGAGCTCTGAGATCACACCTCATTGGTACGAAGAGAGACCAGGAAAGAGAGGTCCCATCACCAAGTTTCAATCACCTTTTCACCACTCGGGTTAGCTGTCCCACTGCCACCCTGAATCATGCATGAAACACAACTGAAAGGATGAGGTAGACTGACATTTTAGGCAAGGGAGTGAGACTTCATCTTAGAATGATTTTCCATTCTAGTCTTAGTCATGAATCAACACAAATTCCATTAGAGGCATATAGTTTGGTCCCACAGGGGAGCCATGGATAAAATTTAGTGGCTTTGCCATTGTTCGTGTGAGTTTTGTCTTAAGGACTAAATCTTTCTGTCTTTTGTTTTTGGATTTGTGGGGTTTTTTTGGGGGGGAGTGGTGGGGGACAGGGTCTTGTTCTGTAGTCCAGGTTGCTCCTGAAGTTACTGTGTAATGCAGGCTGACCTCTAACTCATGGTAATCCTCCTGCTACAGTCTCCCGAGTACTGGGATTACAGGTGTATACCACCATGGCTGGCTAATTTTTGTGTGGTGCTGGAGAATCGAACCTAGAACCTTACACATGCTAGACAAGTGCTTTAGCCACTGAGCTACACAATAGCCCTTAAGGGCTAATTGTCTAAAGAAATTTCCTAGTGATGCTAACCTTTAACCTGTCTCAAATCTACTAAATAGTTAATATTACCAGCCTATGAATGCATTTCCCTTGAGATTATTTTTTCCCATTTTATTGATGTGTATAAGTGCAAAATTTAAGGTTTACAATGAAGTTGAGCATTTTGTGCACAAACGTTTCTTGTCAAGGTGACGAGGACTCAAAAGAGTTGCTTTTAGATGAGGCAGGGCCATATTTTTTCTTGTGCTTTCAGCAGCATTAACTATCTTTGGAAGAAAATCATTTAGCTGACAATGTACTGTGATAGAATATAGAAAACCCTGGTACCTAGTGGGACACTTTTCCCAGGTTGCATCAAATATATATATATATATATTTTTTCATCAAATTTCATGTAAATAAAGGATAAGATATTCAGGAAGTCTTTTGTGTAAGTTAATATTTTTCTCTCTATAGGAGTTGTTTCTGAGAGTACAGATACTCCTGGATTCATGGTACTACATACTGATAAACTACTTGCAAGCTGAACTGAATATACTAAGTTCACATGTACATAACATACCTAAGCTACTGAATACCAGAGCTTAGCACACAGCACACTGCGGAGTTCTTATTGCTTCCTGTCATGAGCTCATGGCGAGGAGCAATGGCTCGCTGCCACTGCTCAGCATGGTTGACAGAGAATCAGACTGCATACTGCTAGTCTGGGAAAAGACCAAAATTCAAAGCGCGAAGTAAAGTTTCTACCCCATGCATAGTGCTTCTGTACCACTGTGAAGTCGAAAGGTCGTGAACCAAACCATCATAAGTCAGGGCCATTTGTGTCACTGTCTCGTGCTTATTGTTCAATGTTGTTCCAGAATCTAAGAGAAAAAGATCTCATCCTATTTTAGTTCTCTCCATGAAACGTAAGGTCAGTGTAGATTGACCTTGTGTAGGAATTTCAAGTCAAGGCCATTGCCTTTATCTCCAGCATGAAGGCAAGAAGGCTTCCTAAGGTGCCCCTCTGCCAAAAGGAAATCCTGTTCTGTGATGAGGAAACTTCTCCCTGCAGGAAGACAATGGCATTTCCTGCCAAAGTGCCAGGTGTGGCTGAAGAGAACAAAACCCCACTACTGGGCACACTACGGCATGCTCCCTTCTAGCCTCTTGATCCCACAACTCTCTCTCTTTTATCTTTAAAATTGGTTTTATTCTACAGTTTTTCTTTTTGGCAACCAATCTTGAACATCGGTTCTATATAAGCTGTAAATGGCCCTTGTGTTTATCCACAGCTTCATGCATGACTCATTCTCATTGATTCTATTTAAAAAACATTCATGCGTGTAAGCGAAACAAGAGCCCCACACCAAGCATGTCACCGGTGGGACCAAACGTAATAGCCAAACATCTTACATGAGAAACACTTGGGAACCGTCTTTGCCATCACACATGTGGACACCTTCATACAAAGATGGTTCTTGACTAAGAAAAAGAAATATGTGGTAATTGAATTACATGCACATTTTAGGAACAGATATTGTCATCCTCAACCCCAGTGGACAGAGGCCTCCTCATAAATCTGTGAATTTCCTGTAGAAAATCTACCCTGTACTGGAGATGGAGCACAGAACCAAGAACGTGGCAGGACCAACACTAATTACTGAATAAACATGCGACACATCAATCTATCCATATCCAAAAGAAATAGATCACATCACTCTCTTGTTTTTGGAATTTATACTTTGAGAATATTATTTTAAATAACAAACAGCAAAGAGATTCAGGGCCTACATGGCATTCTGGTGGGCTCTTGGTGGGAACTTTGTGTCCGTGAGCACCAGCCACATTTCCAGTGCTGAAGAACAGGACAGAATAAAGATAATAATGTGCAAATGACAATTTAATGAGTGACGAGAAAGTAAAGCAGAAATTTTTAATGTGCCATGTTCAAATGACCCAGCTTGTTTTAGCCTAACAAAAGGTTTGAACACCTCAAAACACACCCTACAGAAAGCCCAGTCACTTTGACTCCTTCCTTAGCCAAGGACCTCACTCAACGAGAGCTGAAAGGCCAGGGGCTGAAGTGCAGCCGACACTCCATACTCAGGACATCAATTCCCCAACAGCTTCACTCGGATCTTTCCTGTCCCAGAGTGGGAAAGCCCAGAGTTTTTGCTTGGTTCATGCTGTGACACTGACCCTGTATGGGTCCCTCTTGGATTCCTAGGCAAAAACTGTAGTAAGAGGACTCAGAGGAGTTCAGGCAGGGGTCAGGACTTCATATAACTGGGCAAAAATCCTGCATTTGATTCTATTTTATCTTTCTGGTATGGCATTTCCCTTTGATAGTCATCCTGAAGGGTGATAAGACATTCCCCCTGCCCTCATTCCTCGCAGCTGGGCACAGATGAAAGCTAACCTTGCAATCTGCACGGACAGGATGGGCACATTCACTCAGCGGGAGTCACTGAGCTGTCCAATGACCTGGGGGCATTATGAGGTACACCGGGTCTCCAAAAAATAAAGTTTTCTCCTTAAACTTTAATGTCCTCTCCTCATTTGTGTTGTCAGTTAATTTCTATTCATCCTTTATTGCTACCTTTATCTGACTGCAGGTCTGGGCAAGGGGCTCCACCAGAATATGGGGGTCCACAGCACCTCTGGTGAACTGCTTCATCTCACACTCAGACTCAAAAGTTTTTCTGTCTGGGGGTCTTCACCTCTAGTGTGATGAACGTGGTGACAGTTAACTTTCATTTTCATATATGTGGTAGTTTAAATATATTCATTTCCATACAAACTTGTTGGAGGTATGGACTTGGGGTGACCCTTTGCCAGTATCTCTGTACGTGTGCATTCCAGAGTGTCAGACCCTGATGATAGAATTGTGTTTGATTACACTATGTTAGATAAGCAGCAGTGACTCGTCTACATGAGAATGAGCACTGCACACAGATATCCATACTGATATGACCTTATGCTCACAGACTCTAATGGTAAGGATTTGGGGAAAAGAAAGGGCTTTAAGATGAGTGTGTGACATTTAGAAATCACTCAGAATTTCAGAACTTTTTTTTTCCAGTGAGTGGAATTAACATGTGCCTATGTTTCTGTGAAGGTTTCCTAAAACTTTTGTGCCGCAGCTGTTGGAAGGAAGCCAGGGTGGAAACCACCACCTCAAGGAGGCTTTCCACCTGATGTTTCCTGTCACGAGGGACCTCTGCCACAGCCAAAGAGATCCCAGCTTAGCAGGTAGAAGGCTACACATTTCACACACAGATGAGGCCCAACATAGGGTGAAGAGGGCAGCAGGAAAGGATGTTACTGTGGATGGATAAATGATCTGCCTAGGCTCAAACCAAAGCAAACAGAATGGAGGTTAGGAGGAAACAAGGTACCTTTGCTCCTATTCTGTGTCACAGTGAGCTTCTTTGTTGCACGCAGTGGAAGTATTCAAAGGTATGTGGCAGAACTTTCCTTAGTGTGACCACAGAATTGCCCAAAGAGCCAGGGTGGCATGGGTTTGCTCAGTCTCCTGACCATACAGTGACACAATTATAGTGATTTCTGTTTACTGGAGCTCAGCAGGATATTCAGGTTAAATAAAGGGTTCTAACTCTTCTGGTGTTTGTTTTTGTTTTTTTTCTTTTTTTTTAATCAAAGTAAACAGTGATCTCTTGGTAACTGCAGAGGTTTTGTTCTCAACTGCTGGCCCCACTGAAAGGGGCAAGGTCAAGTTTTCAAAGACAAACAAGGAGCTGGGAAACTCAGCTGCCCTGCTCACTGAACATAATCAGCAGATATGTCCTGGACATTATCACCTGGTGTCCTGCAGGACAGAAGATCAGAAAACTACCTGCCACTTCAAGACAAAGTGGCCTATGGCTGTGAAGATGCAAAGCGGAAAGATTAAAAATTGTCTACCAACTGATCTTTGAAGTGTCTCTGTAAGGAACCTGCTGGAGAAGGTTGAGGTTTGGATACAAGGATACCTGACTGCCCAGTTGGAAGAGGCACCTTTGACTTCCAGGTCACGTGGCCACGTACCTTTTCAGGGACATGCGTAAATGCCATCTTACTTTTATCAACAGAAAATTCAGAGGCAGAGAAAACTTCCCTTGACAGGTAAAAACGATGTGGTGAAGCGGTGTTGCCATCTTCTCTGTCCATATATCAGATGGGCTAACAGTAAGCTGACATAGAGTAAGTTTGCTACCAATCACTCATGGGCCTCAAGGCTGAGCTGCTGAGCACCAGGTGCTGTTTCCTTGCTCAGGCCAACCATTTACTTCTAAGAACTTAAAGATCTCTTTCTTACTTTGCCTTTCTAGCGCCAGCTCACCTACCCATTATCATCTTCACCTTAAATGCAAAATTCTATGACACCATGAAACCATCAGCATTTAGGCATTAGCTTTTGCTTGTTCTGTAGGCATGGCAGCCCTTGGGCCCAGTACTCACCTGTCCCTCGGGAGTGGCTGAAATCACCCTTCACCACACGGCAGGTCTTGCCATCTCCATTGCAAACACCACACCGGTCTTCTTTAGCTGCAGACCCAATGATGCCATCACAGCCGATTTTCTAGAGAACCAGAGGGCTGAGTTATTTTGCATCTAAGAGTCAGAGGAATTTTAAGGCCGACTCCTAGCAGGGGCAGCAGATATGGTACCTTGGACCGATACTTAAGAGGCCTCAGAAAATATTTTAAATCCTCTTAAATTTAAAAGAGGAAACAAGGAATAGAATGCAGCCCGATTATATTTGGCATTTTAGTATGTATTACGGAGACGAGGGGCAGGGAAAGGCTAAAGTGCCCACAGGAGTCATACCCAGGCCTGAAGCTCTGGTTGTATGTCAGAGCAGGCTCAGGAAGAGGCCTGGTATGAAGTAGGGCCAGTTAACAGATATCCCCTGGTATGGCCACAATTTCACCAGATCACTGGCCTCCTCATGCTGCGTGGGTCACCTCCATCTTGGTAGAAACAGCCAACAGTCTCAAGCTACAACAAAAACCCAACAGATGTGTGGTAAGGTAGGGAGGTCCAGAGGTCAATGAGGCAGGCCTGGGGACTGTCCCTTCGTTTTCACTTGTGAAGACCTAGTCCACGAAAAGCCTGCATCTCTCAAACCTTTCCAGTAGGTTCAAGAGGAAAGACCTCTACCTGCAGTGGGTCTGGGATGTATAACCCAAGTTCTGTAAAAAGTAGAAAATAGCTTTGAACTCTTTTTTGCATACACATGCATATGCAAGCACATTACGACATGTCCCCCTTGACTTTGCTCACTAGACCTGGCATCACGCAACTTCAGGCTTTTGCCTAAAGCCAAAATGAACACGAAGGGTAAAAGTGTCGTAGCAATTCAGGACAACCAGGGTACAATTAAAGACACTCACAAAAGACGACTTTCAAAGCTGCTTCAGAAAGTGACAAAACAATGGCATAAGTGTGCTTGAAATGAGGAGGAGTATTTTGAGAAAGATTAATAGCAATGTGTCTTTTACTATCTAAAAATTTAAATATTCACCACATTTTTGGATCACACTTTGTATTTCTAATGAGTTCCCAGGAGATACTGACAATTCTGGCCTGGGACAAGAACATTACACTTGGGTTTGCTATTCAAGGGGTTGAGCTAAACGAGTTTAATCCAAAAATGACTGCTTCAAAAACTAAGAAAGAGCAGCATTTGAGAAAAGGATTGAACTTATTAATAGGCTGTGAACAGGTAAAGGGCAGACTTGGAGGCTTTATGCCCAGAGGCCAGGTAATGAGCACAGGGGCAGCGTGGACCTCATGGCAGCTACGGATCAGGTGATACATCACGTCACAGATGAAAATAGGTGGAAGTGGGGCTGGGGGACAGAACTGGCAATCAGCTGTGTCCCTCTGCCTGGGAAGACCACCCCACTGTGACCTAGGGGAAGGTAGCTGGGGTGAGACTCCTGGGAGCTGGACTGTGTTTCAGGGGCCACCTGGAATCGTCATCTAACTTGTTAGCTGGTTTCTAAGCTTAAAGTTGCTCAATATAAACTCATCCAGGCTAAGCCTACAAAGTTGCCAAGAGCAGAAATTCTTAAAACAGAAAGCTGAGCAAATGCCCAGGGCCAAACCTGAGGGACTGTGTTTAGGCTGTTTTGTGTTTGATTTTAGAACTCTACCGTCATGGTCTCTAGAATGTGGTACTGCCACAGGGCCAACATCACTCAGACCTGGCCCCTCACCCTGTTCTCTTCCCATCACCTGGACCTGCCTCCGCCTCAGCTTCCCCATCTTTCTCAAGTGCTTGCAGCTCTGGATCTTTTGTACATTGGCTTGCTGTTATTTCTAAGCCACACCCCTGCTCTGTCATAAGGAGTCTCTGACTTCATGCCTGGCTTCTGGTTCTGAACCTCAGTTAGGATTTCCTGATTAAATAACTTCTAGATGCTCTAAGTAAATATCTCACTGGGTCCAGTCAGTTTCTCTCAGCTCTAATGAAGGTTTTTATTTATTTTAGACGAGGTAAAAACAGACGGAAGCTAGGTTGCTCTGGGAATTAATTCTGTAGGTGAGTCGGGGTAGTATGCTGTGCCCACACTGCTTAGTGTTATTTTAACTACCTGTTGCTTTTGGAGGCATGGTATGCAGAGAAGTCCATGTTTCTGCAGCAGCCAATTAGAGACGAGCTAATCTGTCAATGGGGCACTTCCTCCCTCTGCTATAGTCACTGAAAACAATGTGCAATGTCTCTGGTAGGGACTGAAAATTTTTTGAAATGAAAATTTCACATCTGCAGGTGCAGAATCCACTGATCTGGAGGATCAATTCTGTATCTGTTCATCCGCAGTAGTTACTGGACATCTAACATGCCTAACGGAATATGTATGCATAAAACAGAAAAGAAAGGTAACGTAGAAGTAAGTAGATGTATCAGAGATTTTTGTCCAAAGATGTCTGGAGACCAAGGAGGGACTGACATTGAAGCGTCTCCCGGGTGGTTCTTTTCCAATTTCTTAGACTCTCCTTCCTGCTCCCCACTTCCGTGAGTGTCTGAAATTAGGCAGTCCCTCACCCTTCTGCTTCTTTGAGTTTCTTGTTAATTTCACTTCTTGCAGACAAATCTTAAACCCAGTTCTCTTCCTTTTATTACCAAGGCTCATATTCAGTTCCCAGAATGGTGTCTGTGCACACTGGATGATTGAGATTACTTGAGATTACTTTCAATCTGCTATAAAATCTAATTACATAGCCTCATCTTGAAATCTTAAAATTATCAAGCTTTAGTCTGGGTGGATTGATTCTCTTTTACCTCCAAAATGTTTCTGTTGTTGCCAAAAAGCTTCTTTACCTTCACTTTGGATTCTGTCTCCAGCGGCTTTCCCAGTGCTTCTGCTGAGGTCTGGGAGTTTCCAGGAGTAGTGAGCCCAACAGGCTGATACGAAGTCCACCATGCTGCAGCAAGAGTGGAGTTCACTGGCTGAGTGATGAGGATGCACTTGAGGCCTGCTCAGCCACGCGACCCATCTTGTACAGACTGGACAGCAATGATCTTTCTTCTTCCCTTTGTGCTTCTGCATAGAAGCAAGAGTTCTACTTTGCCTTTCTTTTTTTCAGAGTTTGGTGGTCGAATCGAGTGCCTTGAAGCTGTTAGGCAAACCGTCTTCTGCTGAGCTAACCTCCTCACCCAGTATATGCTTTTTGGAACTTAGCAGTGATCTTTCAACTTCTGCCTCATTCTCTCTCTTCAGCTGGAGGGAGGCCACCTACTTCTTGTTTGAATTTTAACTGAGTGCAGATTTTGGGCCCACTGCATAACTGTCAGGCCAGGATTTATTGGGCTTCTGCGTGATTCCCACCAAGGCCTGTAATGCTCGTCTTCCTCTTTCTTGACTTCATCCTTATTTTGCTAAACTACACATAATTTCTCCAGAATGAATGCATGGAAAATCAAATTTCTGAGTTCTTCTGCATCTCAGAATTACTTTATTTTGCCTATGTGCTTGATTGATAGTTTGGCTGTATGCAGAATTCTATAATTACATCAATTTTCTGCCAGGGTCAGTTTTCTTGTTTATTTTTCTTGGTCTTTTCCACTCACGCTGCTGGTTTTCTTCAAATAGCTGATGATGTCTGGTTGCTCATTCACACTGGAGAATAAGGAACAACCCCGTTGTTGAAGGAAGATCTATAATTGACAGTGGGCCGTATGATGTGGTATCTTTTCACAATTAGTGAGAAGTTGGAGTATACCCTTAAAACCCACGGGAGTGAATGCCTTGAGCACAGAGGTTACACCTCCTGCTCCAGTTATTTTCAAACAGTTTTTCCCACATTTTGGGGGGAATCCCCCTAATATTTTGCCTAGCAGCCCTCCAGGCTCTGCATGTGGGGCTAGGCTCAGTCAGCCATGTCGTATGCCACCCTTGGCTCATTTCAATTCTCTTTCAATCTCTATTCCCAAGCCTTAGACTCTTGGGTTCAGCTTTCTTTTTGATTGTAACACTCCCTTTGTTCTAGTTCTGGGCTCTGTTGCTTTGTTCCTTTGATGACTCTTTTATTCAGAGAGATGGAGTAACAGCTCTTGTCTGGTGGCCTTTGCTGTGCTTCCGAGTTATGGTTTGTGCTATCCTGTCTTTACCACTGAGGCTTGGAGAAGTCCTATCCATAAACGATTGGTAGCCACAGCAGCACATTTTAGAAATGTGAGCTGCCAAGTCATGAGGTGGCAAAGTCAGCAAACAGGGTAGTGTGTTGAGATACAGGCCCCATCATCAATGCTTGTTACACTTTTACTTTCCTATATGCTTGTCAATCATTCATCAAACAGAGGTACTCTGAGGCCAGAATCTTGGAATTCTTCTAACTTCCACTGGTAGTTCTACTCACTTCTGCACACAAAATAGGAGGCCAATGAGTTCTCAACACCAAAAACAGCCCAAAGAAATGTACTCCAGATTCCAGAACCATTCTAGCCCCTGAAGGTGATCTATCCACACTCATCCATTTTCTTTTCTTTTCTTTTCTTTTTCTGTATAAAATCAAAGGTTCTCCTCTGGGTCAGCTCATAGGGGAAAACAGATTATTCAGACTCAATTCTCCCACTGGAGAAGTCTGCAGGCCCAATGGTGTTTTGGTTTGATGTTCACTGAGCCAAAGATATGTACATAAATTATGATCCCAAAGAAATACAATCCTAATTAGGGTAAATTGGCTACCAGTGTGCAGAAGGTATAAAGCATTAAAGAAAACCCAAGGCTATCTCGATTTCTGGAACCAGTCCACTGTCCAATGCTAAAGCTATATGGTGTTACGACTCACTCATTTTATGTCAGTAGCTCCAGAAGCAAGTTGTATATTAAAGACTTAGTTTTTTTTTTTTTTTTTTTTTTTTTTTTTTTTTTTTTTTTTTTTTTTTTTTTTTTTTTTTTTTTTTTTTTTTTTTTTTTTTTTTTTTTTTTTTTTTTTTTTTTTTTTTTTGCTTCTGGAGGCCAACAGTAGGAATGATGGACCTCTTGATTTATAGGGACGTGCTGAAAAATATACAATGTTTGTGTTTCTTCTCCTCAATTCCCTCCCACTTTTACAAGTGCTGTTAAATTTAATTTCAGCATGTTAAGTAATTTGTGACTCACTGGAATGAAACTTTAACTCAGTCCTCATAAAAATGGGATAAAATGATATTTCCATGTTTCATGCTATGGTTTGAATCAGTTTGCTATTTGGAATTAGCAGAATATAGTAAAAATGCCATGTAGGAGCCTCTCATTCTACCAACCATTTACTGTTACTTAAAATTTCCCACCTTCCTCTGCTACCCTAAAATAGTAAAATTTATAACTGAAAGGAAAAGAAGGAAAAGCTTACAGTAAGTGAGCTATAGTAATATTTTTATAACTTCTGTCTTATATATAATGTGGGTGATTTCTATCTTTTATCCATTATAGTTAGATATTACCAGGGAATTACCTGGCCTTTTGTCAGAGTTCTGAAATTTAAAACAAATTATGATTACTGTTATTCTCTTTAACCAATTTTCCTTGTCTTACTCATTCACAAGCACCACAAGAATCTAGAACATTCCATTTTGACAATTACTGGAATGAGGCATACATACTCTATTTGTATTTAACCTACAATCTCCTTTAAGTATGTTCAGTTGTTATGATAAAACTTGTTAACTACAACTTTAGTAATTTGGAATTTTGTGAAACTTAAAGAGTGGGCTAAAGTGTCCGAAGAAAAATCCTAATGTTAGAATAATGGTAGATGATCTCCAACTTCCTTCAAAAAGTAAATTGTTTCTCAGGGTTTCAATCTGGTGATGTGTTTAGAGGCGGGTCTTGCTGCCACCTACTGGGAGGGTCACCTTTCTGTTAAGACTGGTGGGCTGCCTGGGGAGAGTAGGTTGCCAGGGTACATTTACCCAGAGAAGAGGCCAGAGTGTGGTCTCCTCACTGACAAGGTGAGGCTCCCAAGGGACATGAGACCACCATGGAGCAGCAATGTAAAAGGTGTCACTGTCTGTACCTCTTGTTTACTGACTCTGCTTGGTTAGTGCCAGGCTCAATGCAGGTGGCAAATTTAATGATGATGACATTGGTGGGGGCTTCAGACATTGGATGTGGTCTTTGGGGATGAAGAGGCATCTGGGAATGAGAAAGCATGTGTCTCAATGTCATTTCTATCACGTCACCAATGGATTGAATGTTTCTGTTTCTTCAACATTCATATGTTGAACTCCAAATCCCCAGATGATAATAGTTGGAAGAGTAGCCTTTGCAGGTGACTAGTGCCTTTATGAGAAGAATCCAGACATCTAGGCAGGTGGCTCGCTTTCCATGCATGAGGAATCCACAAGATTTCAGCAGTTTTCAATCTGGAAGGGGGCGCTTTTTAGAATCATAAGGCATCATGATCTTGGACTTTCAGCCTCCAGAACACCAAGAGCTAACTAAGTGTCTGTTATAAGCCGTCCAGCCTTTGGCATTTTGCAGCAGCCTAAACTAAGACAATACATGAGTACAGGGTCAGGTTCCACAGTGCCAGATGCCCTCACATTTAGCATATTCAAGTGACTTGAGTAGTAACTTGATCTTGTTCCATTGATTAAAGGATTCAGTTTTGCTGTCACAGCGCAGAAGATTCCCTAGTTGAAAAGGCTGTGATCAAAAAACCAAGATCATGGGAGTGGCCACTGGCACAGAGCTAAAATTGTACGAAGCTAAAATTGTCAGAAACACAGACCCCATTGGCTACAGAAATTCGGGATTCTTAGAAATGCTTTGCTGCTGGCAAGAACGTGGCAGAAAGGGCTGGCAAGGGACAAGTAATGGCTCAACTGGCACTGTCTTAAAGGGCACAAGGACACGGACTTGAGAAGTTGTTAGCAAAGGAATACATGGGATATAATTCAAATAGTGAATGTTTAATATTTTTAAAAATAAAAATACTACAGTAAAAAAAACAAATTGTCATTAATTCCTCTCAAAATATAAAACCTCATTTCAAGCACTCTTATTACTCCTGCCACTCTCTGAAACAGTCCTGGAAGTCCTGTTTTCTATGTGTTTTAGTTGTATTGCTGTGGTTGCGTTGATGTCCTGAATTAATTCTAAACACTTCTCATGGTCATTTTGACCTTGGGGAACACCAATTAATTGCACAGTGCCAGATCTGGCGAACAGGTGAATGAGGACAAGCACTGCAATATATTTATGAAGTTTCCTCTCCATTGGATGGCATTTGGTAACAGCAGTCACTGTATTTCTGCTCACACTTCATAAAGACACTCAAGAAACAGGATTTCAGAACTGTTTCACAAAGTAGCAAGGGTGATGAGATACGTGTGTTCAAAATGAAAGGGAGTATTTTGAAGAGGATTAATGGCAATGTGTCTTTTATTATACTGCTTGTTTTTGAAATGTAGACATACACTGTATTTTTTGATCATCCCTTTGAAGTCACTGGGCTGCAACTCATTGAAGCACGCAAGATGGCCAAGCAAGCGTGTACCTTATAAAGGCACAGACTCTGCACTAGGCTTGCTAGAAGGCTTACTGAGAACTGTCAGCAATGCTTTATTTCAGCAGTAACGATAAGTTCTTTGTTCACATTGCCCAAGGGACAGGACCAGGGTCATTCTTTGCTGCAAGGAAGCTAGCAGCCCTGAGAACTTACCTCAATTACTCAGTGCTGCCCTATTCCCTCAGAGGTTTCCTTGCCAAAACTTTCAGGCACCAGTTATCAGTATTGCCCACATTTACCCATATCTGATAACGAGAGAGCCTGAGTCTTACAAGGTTTTGCCCTGAAAATTCCCAGGTCAGAACTGGCTTGGACTTCGTGTGTGTGCCCTTGTGTTGTAATGGCTTGCCACAAGAATCATCCTAGACTTTGCCCCGGCAACTGTCTTTCTGTTCCTTTCTTCGGTCTGTTGTGCACTCGCCAAAAACACTGATGCCTAGACAATCCGCTAGGCATTGGAGAAGCAAAAGAATCAAGCAGGTCTTTCTTGCAGTGGACCTCAGGCTCAGCAGCCAGCCTCTTTACACCCACAATGAAATAAGAACAAGTGTCTCTATTCATCACTCCAGGGATTCCCATTTTTTCAAAAGTTTTTTTTATGATTTCCCTGAAACTAAAGATTAAAAAGAGTTGTAAGCTATGGAAGGTATGGAGATGAAGGCATCAAGAGCCATGTGGCTCCTGGAAAACAATTTCTTTTTTTCCCTAATAAAACTGGAGGCCTCGCAGTGGCCCTTGGAGGGTGGGTTTCTTGGTTAGCCTAACACAGAAGTTGGTCAAAGGAGGCCAAATAAAGAGGGGTGAAAACTGGAAGACAGACGTAGATTTCCTTCCTATGTCAAATGTCTGAGCAATCTTGAGCTGCCATCTCTACCAGGTCTTCATGGCTTCATTTGCTGAGGACACAGGTAAGGACCACAGCAACGATGAGATCGTATGTCCAAGGGGATGGAAGGAGGATTTTCTGAGTGCTATGATTAGAATGTCCTCCAAATTCCTGTGTTGGAATGCTCATTTGGAGGTTGGTGCCTCTGGGACAGGAAGGAGAGCTTTCATGGGTAAGATCAGTGCCTTTATAAGAGAAACCCTAGAAAGTCTCCTGGCCCTCTTATGTGAGGACAGAACAAGAAGGCACTGTATATGGGAAATGGCCTTTACCAGACATCAGATTATAATCCTGCACTCTGCAGCCTTCCAGAACTGTGGATAATCAGATTCTGGTGTTTGTAATCCAGCCAGCTCGTGGCCCTTTGTTATGGTAGCCTGAATGGAGTCAGCCACTGAGGTTCTCCTGCATGTTCACACTGATCTGAGTCATCAGGAGATGGTGCCTGCTGTGTAGAGGTGGCATCATCTCAGCCAGGGCTCCCTAGGCAAAGAAGATTTGAGGTCCCTTCACCCCATTTCAGGTGCTGCACTGCATCAGGAGATGCTCATTCTGGTGGACAAACCAGAAGAGCAGGTGCCCTGTGCCTCAAGCAGTACAAGCTGCAGGTGACCAGTAGCTCTGGCAGAGTTAATACAATAGGGGGTTACATCTTCTTTCCTCCCTCCCTCCTCCTTTCTTTTTTGCTTTCTTAAATAACATTTATTAATGTGCTGGTGAGTCACTAATACTCAGTATATCAGGATGGATTTGCAAACTATTATCCAGCAGGTGGAATGCTCCCCCAAAGCCAGGCATACCTGTCTCCCTGAGAATCACCCTACTAAATCCTTTGCACATAAGTAGAGCATGACTTATCTGTGCATCTTCCAGGCTTGTACCTCCAGTTCCTACCTGCCTTTTTCTTTGTCACGATGTTTAAAGCAATCTAAAAGGTTCTGAGATGATTGTGCTGCTTCTGTATTTCAGCCATCTAGATTCTTGTGGTCCTGTTAGCACTATGTTCAGGACACATTTGAGAGCAAGGCAGCAGGCCAGGTACTGGCTGAAGGAAGTGGTACAACTAAATTCCTCCTTGGGAAGATTTATACTTCCCGGCCACTATCTTGACTCTCTTTGTAGAGAGGATATCTCTCTCCAAAGACCACCAAGGACATAAGGAAAAGCGCATCACCTGGCACCTGCCATGCACGCAGAGATCCGTCTCATAAGGTCCACACGGTGTGCCATCCAGGACCCTGTCGGCCACTAGCAACGGGGATTCCTTCCCAAGTGGAGAACAGTAGAGTTCACAAGGCTTATCTGGGGAGAGAAAAGATGGCAGATGTTGACATGGAAAGGGGCATGTGAGTCATACAGACACAGGCACGGGAAGGTCCAAAGAAAAGAGATGGCCACAGGCAACTCAGCACACATCCTTTGGTGGACATACAATGGCAAACAACAAGCTTAATGTCCAAATATTGAGCAAATCTCATACACAAGAGAATTTTTCATGAGGCAGACTTTATTGTTAATGGAACACAAAAAGGATAGATTTTAAATAACAGGTTAAGCATTTCCAACCCAAAAAGTAGGAGACAGAAGCTCCAGGGATTTGAAGGAAAGGGTCAACTCAGTTCTCTCAGTTAGTTTCAGGGGAAAGAAGCAGCTCTGAACAGATGGAAGATGTTTAGTTCCCCAGGTAGGCAATGCAACAGTGCTGCAACATTGTTTATGCGACAGCATGGCTTGAGTCCCTTCCTCACACAACACACTCTGCCCTGGGCACTGCTGGGGAAAGAATGACGAGTAATGCATGTTTTTCATAGCCCCACTGGTGTCACAGCAAAGTACGGAGCAAACCCTAGGCATGTAAAATGTGACAAGTCCCATGAGAGGAGGCTAATGTGAGCTCTTGGAGGAATGGGTGTAACCTGGAACGAATGACTTGTTTCCTGTGCAGTAGACTGGTAATAACTGTCCCTACATTTAGAAGGCCCCATGGAAGTGGTCAGTGGAAGGACAACTATGGAAAACAAAGATAAATATTGAGATCAGCTTCTAGAAAGCTCATTTGGCAAGACTACTGACATATTCTTTGCGGCCCTTAGAGGTTCCCTGTGACTATACTGGGGAGCTATATGGGAGAGCCCCAGCAACAAAGCTCAGTTTGAACCAAATGCTGTGTCTATGGTATACATTACACTAACTCTAATGTTTCACCATTAAGAAGAGTCCCTTGGCCAAAGTGGTTGAAAATTGTGGACCTTAATTACTTTTAGACCAATGTGCTGACTCAATACTTGGCATAATTGAGGTTTGAGGTAATTCATTCCATAGTAATAACAGTGGTATTGATAAAATCCTAAGTGACATTTATGACCTACTTTGTACCAGGCAGCAATCTAAATAACGTCTACGCATTTCAGATGTGCTGTATCATTCTTCCATCTCACAGGTAAGCATAGAGGGCTTCCTGCCTTCACTGGTTATTCTCTAAGTGCACAGCTCTCAGGGCTAAACACTAAGCAGCAAAAAGGCACTGCTGGAAAAACAACCACTCTGGATTCATGGGTAATTCTGGTTTCTAAGCATATACTTTGACAAGCAGAGATGGAAATGGGATCTGGGTAGAAAAGTAGAAGCTATTTTGATGAAAGCCAAAAAGACCAACCTGGAAAGAGGCTGCTCTTCATGTGAGCATCAGATAAGCACAGACTCATCAAAAAAGGAGCAGCAACATCCAGTGGAGGCATGTTGGCTATCACCCTACACAAGGAGGTCCACTTGACTCCAACTGCGCATGACTTTCCCACATGCAGAAGACATTGCTCTTCACAGCTCGGGCAGCCTAGGACACTGGGATCCTGGACAGAGCCGGGAGGTAGAGATTCCTTCTCTGGCTCTATTTGAGGCCCTATGGAACTCTCCCTATTTGTCCATTTTCTTTTCTGAAGACTCTGTTTAGAATTCAGGGTGTCTTCCACTTTTACTGAGATGAAGCTTTATTTCCAAAAGCGGTTGAGGATAATTTTTTTTTTTTAATGTAACAAGGAGATTTAGAGCTCTTCAAGATCGGCCCTCCCCACTATCCAGGCTGCTCTGGTTAGAAATCAATCCCAGCGATAAACGACCCCAATTAATAACCATGACACGGTGGGTTGCAGTTTTGAGCCAGTGTCAACATTCTTTCATTTCTAGTAGTATCTAAGGAAGTCAAATCTTAAAAGTTACAAATATATACCCCAAGGAAAGAAGTTGAGAGCATTCCTCCTTATGTGGCTCGTGTGTGCTAAGATGAAAATTCTGTTTGAGGCCAGTCCACCTGGAGTTTGTCTTCTCACTGGTCTGCCTGTTTTTAGAACTTCAGATTGACTGCAGGAAGTCCCAGGGAGTAGACGAGATAGGCTCAGGGGCTACAGAGCCCTGTGGTCACATTTGTTTAGTGAAGGGTTAGAGGATTCCTCCTGACATACCACAATGAAGATGAAACTTACGGGACAGCCTTCTTGCTGCTCTCTGTTTGTCAGAGGTACAAAGTCTTTTTACAGTAGAGACACCATTTCACTTTGAGACCGTAACAAGTATTCATCCAAATTCTGCCTGCTCCTCTGCAGAGGACACAACTTAGGAAGGCGTTTAGCTCCCATCCCCAAACATGCCCACCAGACCTTATAACTAGACCTCTGGCAGCCAGGCCTTGGTTTGGACCAGCAGTGGCCACCTAACAGCAGCTGGAAAAAATCAAATTTCCTCTTTACCATGATCTCATAGCCAGCCCTCACAGTCACACTGCAATTGATTAGACCAGCATTGAACACTTGACCATATTTGGACCAACCAGTCTCTCTTCTGAGATCTTAGTACCAGAATTCAGAAACAGAATGGTCATTTCTCTTTACTACTAATGGGTCCCAAAGAAGGCATATCTGTAATTGAGAAATATAAAAAGTTCTGAAAGCTACAAAGTTTTTAAATAAAATAGTGTGGCACACACATCTAGCAGCAAAACCAACTGTGACCAGCATTAGTCAGTTTTCTAATCCATAAAATGGTCTATAGGTTCCCTGGGAGAAATATGCAGATGTCTGACTATGGGGTACCTTCCTGGGTCCCAACAGGAATATTACTCTTTGGCTTATGCACTGTTATTACATTTCTAATATTAAGCTGCTCTGAATTCTGAGCTATGAGCCATATTTAGATTCAAAGAATTTGTACATGGAATATAAATTTACCTAAGAGCTGGATGGGCTGCCCTATCAGCCAACCCATAGACAATTTGTGAGAAAGGTGGACTATGGTAGGGGTAAGAGGACAGGACATTTTCAGAGGCCTTGTTACAGTGCCCTCAATCTTATCTTTGAGTCATTTAAGATACTCTTTATGTTTGTTCCGGCATTTTTCTTTTTCATTACAGCAACTTTAGGCAGCTTAGCCAAGATGGAATTAGAAAGCTCTAACCGTCACATCCCTCATCCTCCTGAGGCTCAGACCTGGAGGGGGTTCTGCCATGCCAGAGAGGAGGAGCTGGGAACATACCACCATAACCAGACGAGGTCTTGGCCAAGCCCTCTGACACTTTGGTGGGCGCATGGCCTGCCACTGGCCTGAGCAGAGGGCTAAACCCTTGAAGGTTTCCATTTCAATGAGATTCCACGGGGAAAGCAGCAGCAGGGTGGGTTTGGCAACTGGCCACCCCAATCAGTTTCTGTCTAGAAGCTTTTCCACTCAGAAATCTTTTCTAAGGAGAGTCTTTGTCTTCTTTTGGAGGTGGTATAGATTTGTGGTCCTGAGCACTCCCTTGGAAAATCTACCTCTGCAAGAATTCTTTTAAAAAATGAGAAGGAGAGAAAGAAAAGAAAAAATATTGTTTCCCCTTTCTTGAACTATGTGTCACTCGCCAAAGAATTCCACAGTGATAGCAGAGCTATGAATAGGGTAGTCATAATGGGCTTCAGAAGAGCCTGGTGCCCAACCACAGGAATCATTCCTATCACGGCTGAGCTAGAATTGTGCCTTTTAGAAAGTGGGTTTTGAGGGAAACACTTAGAATCTGCCTTCTGAATTGGCCATTTATTATTTTGTTTTCACCCTTGTGAAATGCTCCTTTAAAAAATGCTGGCTTCTGTATATAACTGAAAACTATGAAACCCAATACGCAAGAAGTCATGACAATTCCACCCCAGAAGAGGAAGGGAGTAGCTCCCCTCACAGATCCCTGAACTCAGGGTCTCTCCTTCAAAGGAAAACACTTCTGGACCTTAGCTGTCCTTATCACACAGGGTTGTGCTTTTCAGGATCAAAGGCAGCAGCACACTCACTATAATTATTTATTCCTTGGGCACAAGAAGACAAAAAAGCAAGTGAGTGAAAAGAGGCATTCTAAACCCAGTGAGGTCCCCAGGAGCCTCCCCATGGGGTTTCCTGCATGGGGTCTGGACAGACAGGGCCTCAGCTACTGCGACGATAAGAGAACCGAAGAGCTCAGCTGTTCCAAAGCGGTTAGAAAGAAAATAGAAGTTTAAGCTGGGCTTGGAGAAATCTGTGGAAAAACAGACATTGAAGTGGGATTTCTGCATTGAATAAAGGAGAACTTACAGCAAGGAAAGAATAACAGCAAGGCTGTGCACACAGTGCAGTGGGAATGAAAAGGGGGAGAGTCTGTCTTAGACCTAATGTCTTCTGGCCGGACTGTGCCTGGCATGACTGCAAGGCCTCTGCTCCTCCTGTATCAGAATAATGTCCAGGCAGAGGCAGAGGGGTGTCTTCAAGCACGCACCCTAGCCATACAAGTCCCTTAGGGGCATGGGGTCTCTCCACTGGCCGTCTTGCAGGGAAAGTCAAGGATACAAAGGCTGAGGTGTTCTCAAATTCTGCTAGTGACAACTAGTCAGCTCTCAGAGGTAGTGTTCTTTTTTTTTATTTTTTTAAAGGAAAGTGTTCACAAAGCTCTCCGATACTTCAAAACCAGTCCCCAGCTGAGCTGGTTGGTTATTACCTGTTATGACTGGGAATTCAGAGCCTCATGTGTCACTTTACAAGTCTGCTCAAAGTTAATGGATCCAATTGCTGAGCTAAAAGCTGCAGATCGCAAAGAGCCTATTGCCGGTGATGCCTGCACCTACCCTTCAAGAGCTATGGACATTTCAACTTGTAATCCCAGGTGGCAGAAGAGAAACTCCAAAGATTCTTCCCATCATGGGGTGGGCAGTCGGGGGTGGGGCGGGGGGGGAGGGTAGCATCTAAGACCTGGCACTGGAACATCATTCTTCTGCAAAACACTTTCAAGGCTGTCTTAAAGTCAGGCCCACTTGCTTTAGTTCTTAAACTTCCCTCACCCCATGCCCATGAAGTCATGCTTTCTGTCTTCTGCGAGTATTGAGAGCCAGATGATAGCTTGTTATTTTCGGAGTCAATTTTACTTCTCTGGAATGGGGGCTGGTTCCCTCCCTTCTTTTCAGCTGCAGAAGCTTAGACATGACACATAACCTGACACCTCTCATCTTCTGCCTAGCTTGTTTTTAATATCCAATGAGATGATGTATGAAGAGCTAACTTGTGCCTGGCGCATGGTTTGCTCAATAAATGGAGCCATATTGGCAGCATCACAATACAACATCACGTCTCCTGAAAAGGGCCATTTTTTTTTTGGGGGGGGTGTCCCTGAACTAGCCCGTGGCTCCTCCCCTCCAATGAACAGACATCACAAATACTATGGAGACATGAACCACCACCCCAAAAAGCTTTCAGCCATTGCACACGCTGCAGCAGCCAGTGGAACGCAGTCTCTTGATTCAAGAGAAATTTCTTGCAAAAAAATAAAATGTGACCTGTGCTGATTATCTCTTTCATATTGTAGACTGTTCTCAGTATTTCCCAACACTCCAGTCAAAGAGTAAAACCAAAATGAACCAGAAAAATATCATTGCTAAAAAGCAAAAACAGTAGGCATACACATGCATGTTCGCATACACGCGCGCGCACACACACACACACACACACACACACACACACACACACACTGCCTTGCTTCTGTAGAATCTTACTCTCCTCAAACTTCATCCTCGTCCCTCAGCACATGGTGCCAGGGGGCAGGCTGCCAGCACATACATTTTGCTGCAACTGGGGCTGCAGGATGAATCTGGCCTGCTGCCTGCCTTTGACAGCTGCTTTTGGGAGATTTTGGAGTTGGGTCATTCAAGTTCAACCCCACTCCTCCACAAATAAGATCATGGCTGGCTTGAAGAGAGGACTGAGGCATGCCACGGGTGGGTGTGAGAGGGAAGAAGGATGCCCTGTGAGCTTTGCTAAGTGATTTTTATGATCCCTGGAGGTGCAGGGAAGGGAACCACTGTGAAAGGACATGCCATATGCCATTACCATCCACCACCACTGCTGTCAACAGGCCCTTCTTCTTGATGCTCAGTCGGTCGTGTGCCTGGCACTGCTGGTCCCGGAAGCTGGGTAGACCCTTGGGGCAGGGCAGGTTCTCACAAACTGCATGTTCCACACTGGCACCCAAGCAGTGTGTGCCTCCAGGCCCAGGGCTAGAAAAAAAAAAAAAAGAAAAAGTTCTACATTATCCAGCTGGTTTGGCAAAAAATATCAGGGTCACTCTGGGGTCCCTCTGGCCACAGAAGAAGTAGGGGTACACTGAGAAAGGTTTCCAAAGAAGCCCAATGTGCTCTGACAGACCACATCTGGGCAATTCCAGACTCACACTGAAAGCATTAATAAGTGTGTTTGTAGAGAAAAATGCATCCAAGGACAGTAAATCAAGGTCATCTGGAAACAGAATATACCTAGTATCAGTTCAACAAAATATATAAATTGTTTCTGTCATTTGAACTTAAAACTGAGCCATGTGTAACATCAAAATCTCTAAGGGAATTTGATCTGTGTGTTTGCGTGTTGTGGCAGTGGTGGGGGGCGGTGGGAGAGGAGTTGGACTCCTCTGAAATTAAGACCTTTAAATATCTTCTAGGTATACTCTAGAAGTTGCTAAGTTTCAGGAAGAGTAAATAAATAGATCTCATTTACTTCATAAAGAAACAAATCAGAAAGACTAATTGACTTGCTTTTGGGTTTTGAGTAGAGGCCAGTTAGATCCCAGCTGGGCCACCTTTGTCAGGATAAAAGTGAGATCAACGCTACAATCTTAAATTCTAGGTATCCTGTGCCTAACCTGGGTTTTAGGAAGTTCTAGAGACCAAGCCATGTTCCTTGGCTAAGTCTGTGTCTATAAGAGACACTGAGGCTGAGCAGCAGGATGCTGGTCTGGCTGGCCAAAGTGTGGCTCTGCCCAGCTCCTTCACAAGGCCCTGAATTGTCCTTGGAAGACTATGACTTGGGCAACTACAATGGTTCCACTCATCTCCATGATGCCAAAATTATCATACTGCAGTAGGATTTCTTGATTTTTTTTCCCACTCTGTACTCTTTGTTTAAAAGCATTAGACAGAAGAGGCTCAAGTCACAATTGATCCTGGAGTTTTCTGCTCCATGAATTTTCACAAACTGCTCATATCACTTGGCAACACTGTAGCCCAAAGACAACCCGGATGACATGTAAAGGAATGAGTGTGACTCTACTGAGTGTGACTGTACTTTAATAAAACTGTATTTACAAAACCATTTGGCAAGCAGATTTGCTCCATAGATCATTGTGCCAGCTCCTGAGATATATAGCTATCATGAAGAAGAAGAAGAAGAGGAGGAGGAAGAAACCGAGCAGAAGGAAGGATACTCCTTCCTATCTCTGCGTGTCATATGCACCCTGTGAATGGAAACGCCTTGGGGATTTGCATACATCGATGGGCCTGTTGAGAGGCCTTCAAGTCTTCTATGCCACAAGGCAGTGCAAAAGGAGGAGCAGAGGAGGGATGGCCTCAAACAGTCACCTGGAGCAGTGAAAGACTTTGTCATGGCAACAAGTAAGTTCCCACTACTGTGGACTAAGTGATACAGCAGATGTCATAGGGCAAGATGTTACAGGTTGAGTTGTGTGCTCCATTCTCAAAATCTGTATAAGTCCTAACCCTCGATACCTAAGAATTGCAACCTTCGAGGGCCATTGCTCATATAATTAAGTCACGATGAGGTCACAGTCGAGGTAAAATAAGCGCCTAATCCAATATGAATAGCATCCTTATGTAAAGGAGAAATATGGACACAAACGCACACAGGAAGAACATCATGAGAAGAGGACAATAACGATGCCTTTACACTCCAAGGAACACCCAAAACCGTCAGCAAACCACTACAAACTAGAAGAGACGCGTGGAACATGCTCTTGCTGTATCTCAGAAGGAACCAACCATGAAATCATCTTGATTTTGGACCTCTACCCTTCCAAATCATGAGAAAAGAAATTGCTGCTGTTTAAACCATGAGGTCTGTGGCACTTTGTTGTGCCAGCCCCAGCAAACTGATTGAGCAAAAAGCACAAGGACTGGATACTACCTCGAGATACCAGACTCAGGGAGATGGGGCGGAACTCCAGGGATGCCGTTCCAAACGTGGTCTGAAAAGGGAGCTCAAAATACAAATTAGCTTGGTTTCTTGACGAAGAAAGGCAGAGATATGTCCTAGTGTCAGGCAGGGACAGTGATTTGAGGATGGCATGTATTAACACTTACTGAGCTATCATCAAATTTCATTTCACCCTCAGTTTTATCTACTTTAGCCAACTAATTTTCCAGATTTATATCTGATGGATCCACCTATACCAAATACCTTTACACCTGCCAGCGGGTAGGTAAAGTGGAAACTAGAAGTGATTCAGAGAACTGCTAGATCCAGGGAAACCACAGGCCTAGAGGGCAGCCTGTAGGACATCGAGGTACTCAGTGTGACTCCCTCCACATCTCTGTTGATGCTACTTCTTCTCCCTGTCTACCTTCAACAATAA
>PVKB01000635.1:353382-499261 GCA_004027205.1 Ctenodactylus gundi | reverse complement strand
AAGCAAAGACATCGAACCCAGAGTTACCACATTATAAGATTCAGATGCCTAGCTGTCTGCAAAAGCATCACAAGGCATATAAAGGAATAAACCCAAAGGGAAAAACTACACTGGAAGATGTGTTCTCAGAAAATGCAGGTGTCAGATTTAGCCAAAAATGCTTCAATATAACTTTTAAAATGCCGAAGAGTTAGAAATATAGACAAAGGAACAAAATGAAGAATATCAATAAAAGTTATTTTAAAAGAAACAAAAAATCTCCCCAAAAATGGAATTGAAAAGTACCAAAGATATTTCAGCACACAGAAGAAAGAATCAGCAAAATTTAATTAGGGCAAGTAAATTGATCAAGTCTGTGAAGCAAAAAGAAAAAAGAATGAAGAAACTTAAGGAAGGAAACCTGCAGAAAACTATCAGGTTGACTAATGTATGCATTATAGAAGTCTTGGACAAGTGAGAGAGAGGGGGGTAAAGAGATTATTTCTTTTTCCATCATCTTTATTTTCAATTTTTTCTTTTTTCTATTCTCTTATTACATATATGCAATACATAATGTTTACATTGAACCTGAATATTTTGTGCACATATATATCACGTCAAATTACAGTCCCTTCCCCTCCTCCTTTTTCCCCACTCTTCCCTAACTCCTAGCACTCTAAGTTGGTTCTTTTTTTCCACATATCTCCCTTCCTCCTTCTTACCCTCTCATTCCACCTTTCCCTTTCTACCAAGTCCATCTTCTTAATTTCTTCCATGTCTCTTAGATATCTGATGGTGTGGCTTTCTCATATTAGAGAAACCATAAAATATTCAATTTTCTGAGTCTGATTCATTTTGGTGAGCATAATAATCTCAAGGTGCATCCATTTTCCTAAAAATGACTCAAATGGTCATTGTTAATGGCAGAGTAATACTCCATTGTATATATATATACCAGATCTTTTTTATCCATTCATCTGTGCTTAGTCATATTGGCTTCTTCCAAGATTTGCCTAATACCAATTGTGCTGCTGTACAGCAGACATTCATTATCATTACATCAATCAGATTTCTTAGGCTAAACTTATATCAAAGACCAAATAAATGATTTGATAGATAAAATGAACTTAAGTCTATGTCTCAAAAGTATAACACACATAAAACAATAGATATAATAGCATACTTAGTTATTCCAGATATTTTAAAGAGTTCCTTCCCAAAGAGGAACGGGAAGAAATGAGTAATATCATTATTACAAATTGTATTTCAAGAAATAATGGCTGAAAACTTCCAGAATTTGAAGAATAAAATGAATATATAAGTTTAATAAAGCCAACAAACTCTAAATAGGACATACAAAAAACCCCACTGAGACATCTCATAATGACACTGTCAAAAGACTAAGAAAATCTTGAAAGCACCAAGAAAGAAGGGACATATCACATACAAAGAATCTGAAATAACATTATCAGCAGATTTCTCAACAGAAATCCTATTGGCTAAAAGACAGTGAATGGATATATTCAAAATATTTAAAGGACAAAATTGAAAAAAATTTTCTCTACAAAACTATTCTTCAAAACATTATGGGGAAAGTTAAGATATTGTCAAATAAACAAAATTTGGAAAAGTCTGTTAGCATTAGCCCTGCTTACAAGAAATGTTAGAGGGGCCTAAAGATACAACTCAACGGTAAAGCACCTGTCTAGCATGCAAGAGGCCTTGGGTTTGATCCTCAGCATCAAACAAACAAAACCAAAAACCAAAAGAAATTCTAAAGGGACTCCTTCAAGTTCAAATGTAAGGATACTAGATGGTGACAAGACGGCATACGGAGACACAAGGCTAGGCTTTTGTTGTCGTTAGGATCTGGAGTGTTCCCCAAAAGTCTCATGTATTTTAATGGAACCATGTGATGTTGGTGGATTGGGGTCTGGTCTGGAGGGGTGGATTGCAGTTAAGTTAGGATTAATGGTGTGTAGTGGCCACACCTGGATGCAGGAGGGACTGGTTACTGGGCGGAGACCTGAAAGGATACATAAGCTGTACCTGCCTTCCTGGAGGACGGGGACTAGTCTCAACTAGCGTCAGCTTGTCTTCCTGTTGGTCTAAGGAAGCTGCCTCCACCTCTCTCTCTGCCATGTACTTCGGTTGTTGCCGGCCACCCCTGAATGGACTGTGACCTTCGAGACTGTGAGCTAAAATAAACATTTCCTTTCCTAAGTTTGTGGGTGTCGGGTATTGAGTCACAGCAACGAAAAAAGTAACCAAGACAGCTTTGTTAGCACAAGGTACAAACAGAGACACTGGAGAAGAACTAGGCTCACCTCCCTGGTTCTGGGTGTGATTTCTCTCATCATGCAGCTGTGGTGGCGTGTGATGCATGTCACCTTGTCATGGCAGCATTCTCCTGCTTCCTGGGGGGTGGCTTTGAAACACATTAACCTTTTGGGTAAACTTCCCTCCTGCTCTGAGATGCAGTTGCTTCCCTAAGACATCCTTCTGAGACAGCTTACGCCCCGAAACGTCCACCAGTACAGCACTTGTGCAACCCCCCCCCCCCCGCCCCCTCATTCCCACGAGCCTCAGCTATTCCCTCTTCGGTGAAGTTCATGGAATATCGGTCCTGGATGTTTGTAAGAGGGCCACTCTCATCCAGATGTGCTCCTTCTTTGGTGGGTGTTCTGATCAGACCTGAAGAGTAGCTGCTCCCTGTGTCTGCTCTTCCTGTGTTCACATCAGTTTTCTTTGCCTCTTAGCAACTAATTTCCCCTCATTCCAGTCATTTGCTATAGCTAATGCTTCTTTGTATTAAAATTTCTATGTTCAAAAAAATACACGATCCAAAGAACTGGTTTTTCCCTCGCTTTTCTTTTGAGTCAGTATTTTGAACAATACAGGGAAAGATGAGGAGCTACCCAAGTAAGGCCAGTGTCCACATGTGGCACGACCCAGCACACGGCCCCTTGCTCTTCACGACTGTCTCTATTACGCAGTCGTTCTTTCTGTCTGCGGTTTTGCTTTCCATGGTTTCAGTGATCCACACTCAATTGTGGTCTGGAAATATTAAATGGAAAATGCCAGAAATAAATAATTCATGAGTTTTAAATAACGTTTACTATATAGTATGTTATTATAGTTCTATTCACTATTAGTTATTGCTGTTAATCTCTTACTGTTTCTAATCTCTCAAACTGTATCACGAGTATGAATATATAGGAGAAACCATTGTCTATACAGGGTTTCAACTGTGGAATATCTTAGAACATCTCCCCTGCAGATGAAGGGAGATTATAATAGAAAGCATTTACTGTAACCATGACATCAAGTAACCAGGACACTGGTAGCTCCCTGCATGTACAACCAATAGAAAGAGGTAACCTCTACCCATGGTCTCAACAGAACAGGATGAAATCATTGTGGGGAAGGGTTTGGCCGCAGCACAGTTCATAAATGACTTTATGATAGAAGGAGCTACAGGAGGGGTCCAACACTACCAGGGCCCCATGCTGGGTCCAGCAGGCAAGGCCTGGGCTGTACAAATAAAAAGAAATTCAGGACATGCTGCACCACAGCCAGCAAGGGCAAGCTAGAGGGCTAGATCCACATGGGGTGAGTAGAGCCAAGCGCTTCCTCCTCATGCTCCCTCTGAGATATTCAGGGTGGATAAAACCAAAACGCGTTCAAGAAGACTAAAGCAACAGAAACCCAGCTTGACACAGCTGAAGCGATGGCTGATAAAATAATAGAATTTACACAGTTTACAGTCATTCCGTTTTGAGCTAAAGGTGAGTCCACGTCTTTCACTTTGCCTTTCCTGAGCAAATTTCCCTCCTTTCTCAGACTGCCAGAAGATGCAGACCTGTGGGGATTCCCAGCACAGGCACCATGGCCATGCAAAGCCTCAAGAAATGTTCTGACAAGTTTCAATCTCACCCTGAAATCAGGACCAGCCACCTGAGGACACAGAGCAAATAAAGAGGTATTTTATATAAACAGTGACTATAGGACAACTAGCGTGTCCAAAGACGGACATTCTGCCAGTCCTTCGTCATCATTATCTCTTTAAGTCTACATAAAAGGTCAGACAGGGTCGTAATAATGGGCGGTAGGTGAGGAAATCAAGGCTCCAACAAGCAAGTAAGTGGTGGAAGAAATGTAACACCAAGAGCTTCTGCTGCTTCTTGCTGACGGGGCTGCCCATGAGCCATCAGGAGGCCAGAAGGGATAGTGTAGCACAGAGACCGTCATCTGGGGCATGAGAGGTTTCTAAGATGCATCTCTAATATCAATCCCCAAGTCTATCTTTCCTCTTCTAGAACTTTTCTAAACACTGACATTACAGGTGCTCAGATGTGAAATTAAAAAGTCTGGAACAGGCCTTTCACAGAGAAGGGATATCTAAATGACAAAGATAGCGACATGCAGATGCTTAGCCTCACTGCCGATGAGGGAGGTGCAGAGGACAGTCTCCCCAAGACACTGCAATAAACTCACCAGGACAGCTACGGTGGAAGAGACTAATGGCGCTGTGAGTTGGTGAGGACATGAAGCAAGAGGAAACCTGAAACTGCAGCTCACAGAAGTTGAGAAAGAACAGACCGCAAAGATGGACAGTTGTCATATCATCTCTCACACACACAGTCACTGGGATCTGGCTCTTCTCCCACTGTGCTGACAGCCATGTGTAGAGGTACCCCATGTGCCTGCTTGGTGGTGATCAGCAGTACTCTACAAGGAGCAGCATGTGTCTACAGGTTTTACCTTCATAAGTATGTTTGAAAATACAAAAAGGACAAGCTAGTGGGGACTTGGTAAGAAGATATAAGTATAGGGAAAAGTAAGTTCTACCCCAAATCCTCCCCAAGACCTGCAAGGCGAGGACAGTGCCTAGCCTGGGTGGGCTTTGCAGCCCCTCAGACCAACCTAAGCACAAGGCTGAGAAAGAGCAGAGGTGCTGCAATGAACATGGCCACACATCTGCCTCAGTCCTTGGAAGACCCCAAGAAAGCTGGAAGAGAAAGAAGCCAGCTGGTCACACTTCATTTAATTTTTGTTTTGCCTTACAAAATAAAAATAGTGCAGAAGAGAGTTACAACAGCAGTTCAGACCCATGTGCTACCCAGAGATACAGGGAGCCCAGGGAAGAGCTGTGGTTCTGGTCCCTGCCCTGACTGTGAGTTCCCATGAATCAACCACACAAAACTGGTAAAATTTCAGGATTTCAGGATTTGAGAGGTGATTCCTGGATGCAAGTGCATCTTCAGGGCAACGCAGGTCTTAGTGTTATGGCCTCCTTGGAGAGATACCTGTCATAGTTACTTATCTTGTTGCTGTGACAAAATACCCAACATCCACAACTTAAGAGAAGACTTACTTAGCTCACAGTTTCAGAAGGTTTCTTACACACACAGTCCATTCACGGGGCAGTCGGCAACGGTGAAGGCACATGGCAGGGGCTGGAGAGCTGCCTACCGCTGCCTACCCCATTGCAGACAGAAGCCAAGCGAAGCCCAAGAAAGCAGATGAGCTCTTCCAGGAGAAGATGCAACAAGTTTCTTCTTCCTTCAAGTACTTTACGGTGCCATATGAGCCTCCCTCACTTCCTGGCCCACAAATCAGTAACACCGGAACGCTCTACCCTAGGCAATCCCCAATCTCAACCAATTGTCCCAATACTTTCAGGTTAAACCTTAAACACCTGCTCCTCCAAGGCAGGCCCTACCACACAATAATACAGTTTCAAATACATGAGGCTTTAGGGGGACACTCCAGACCCAAACAATAGCATGTGGAACTCATGCTTAAGCCAAAAAGATTTAGTTTTAAGACATGAGCACTAGGTCACAGGTGCATCGGAAAGTAAATGTGAGGGGGGTCCTCACTGTGGAGTGAAAAAAAAAAAAAACAATTGTACCCACAAGCTTCATCCCTCCACCCACCTGTAGAATCCTGGGCCCTGGGCAACTGCTTCTTTTCTTTTGCTTATAGGACAACAAGGTAGGGAGGCCCAAGGCATCCCAGTCCTCTCCACTGTGTTCCCTCCCTTCCTGCCCTTGCTGTTGACAGAGCTGGCTCTTTGCACAAGTACATCGGTGTCTTTCCGCAATAAGACTTCAGTGGGTACTGGAACTGGAATTAGAGATACATTTTTCCCTTTGTAGTCTTTGGGGATAATTCCTACCACCAGCAACACAAGTGGCAGAAAATGCAGAGCTGGTTTAAAAAGGCAGATGGTCCCTAACATTTCCATGTGAGTGGGACCGCCCCCCCCCCCTCCCCATCCCCTCTGATAGCAGTAAAGACCAAGACAAGGAAAAAAAGGGTGGAGTGAGGGAGGGAGGGACTCTCCTGCCAATATTTTTGGACAGTGAATAAACCAGCTGCAGAAGACGGGGAAAGAATCCAGGGACATGCAGCGAAAGGGGTGGGGAGAGTGTCGTGGGAGGCTTCCAAGCCTGAGATGTACACTCAGTCAGCTCTGGATATCCTTATGAAATCTTGAGACAATGAGCCCGGTGATTTAAGGAGTGCCACAGAGAAGACATTGTTTTGGTTAGAACTTGGCTCCCCGGCCATGATCAGCTGTGCTTTGTAACAATCACCACATCAGGCCATTGTGCAAAGGGGAGCGGGATGCTGCAGGCCTGGATGGCATACAATGCTGTCCACATTCCACCGTCTCTTTAGGAAGCACTGGAGACTGCTCTTAATCCACCATCCAAGGCCTGCTGTCTCTCTCCTTTCACTTGGGCTGCCTCCTGCAGGGGAAAAGCTTGTAGAACATTCCCCAGGGAAAGGGAGCATGCTGTTTCTGGCCTGAACAGGAAATGGAGCTACACTGTCACTGAAGCTTATCTCTGAGACAATGCTGAACCCTTCTGGCTGTGAGTTACAGTGGCACTGTAAAGGAACAGGCAGGCACAGACTGCAGGTGGATCTTGCTTATAGCTGCACCTAGACCACACTGCCTTGGCTGTTGGTAAGATCAGATGATGCAAGGAAGGGGCTTACTTAGATATTTATGTGTTTGAGCTAATCATTTGTGACAATCCTTCTATTTGGGAGGTAAAGTGAAGACACCTTAGGATTGTGTTTCAGGGCCTTGGAAGAACAGAGAGATTGCTTTTGTTTGGGCAAGTGTACAGCCAGGGAGAGAGGGAGAGAGGGAGAGAGGGAGAGAGGGAGAGAGAGAGAGAGAGACAGAGAGAGAGAGAGAGACAGAGAGAGAGAGAGAGAGAGAGAGAGAGAGAGTCAGCACATTTTACAGAGCTGTAGTAGCCAACATGGGCCTTCATGGACCTCAAAGGTAAGTGAAGAAGGCAAAGTGAAACAAGTGAGGCAAGACCTAACAGTACTTATCAATTGTTGACAACATCTGTAACACCAAGAAGGGGTGCTGGGAGAGAGTGAGGCAGGCCCTCACATGAGCAAGGGAGTCAGCAAAAGGAGTTTCTCTGAGGAAAAGGTGTTTCTGTTAAGGCCCCAAAGGGACACAGGCAAGTCAGGGAAAGGAAAAAAAGAGCACCAAGAAAGATCTTGACTCGGACTGGCATATTTGCGGAAGAGACAGGAGGAAGTGGGTTGAATGTTGGTTTCTCTGTCCCACACTAAAGACACCTCCGTTTGGAACCTGACAACGTGACTCTATTTAGACAATAAGTCTTAGGGAACGTCATTAAAGATTTTGAAATGAGATCATCTTGGACCTGGTAGGTCCTGAGTATGGAGCCCTTCTAAGAGAAGGAAGCAACACCAGTGATACCTTCATTTCAGACTTCCTGTTTCCAGGACCGAGTTCCAAATCCAGCCTGCCACTGCCTCACTGTGGACCTTGGCAAGTTACCTAACTTATCTGTAAGTCAATTTTGTGTTTCATAATGGAGATTAAAAAAAAGATCCATTTATCACTTTCTCATAGAGTCGTATAAAACATGTCTAAAAGAACCTGGCATATGCTGAATGCCTCCTATATATACCATTCTTAAGGTGATCAGACCTAGAAAAGGAAAAAAGGAAACAAAGGTATAATGCATAGACAAACTGGTTTTGCACTCAAGTAGTGCAGGGGATGGTGGTGCTATGTACCAAGAGAGCAGAAGTGACCTGGCATGAGAGGGCGTACTGCAGAAAAGGCCTAGTTTGACATGTCATGGAGAAAACCTAGGGAAACAAAAGAGGCTATACCCATGGAGGGTGGGCAGGTTGTTCATCTACCTTTGTTTGCCACTGTGTGTACACTAACAGAGTTCAGATTTAGGGTCCTATCAGGGCTTACTGAAGGAATCTGGTTGAAAAGTTGTCAGCAGAAAGGAACATAGGCCCCTAAAAAAGGCAGAAATATCAGTTTTCCTTCTGTTATGTAGAAGTAACACTTTGGGGTACTGCTGGACATCGGACACGAGACATGAAGATGTATCAATATCTAACATAATCCAACATGTGGAGTCCCACAAAGGTTTGGCTGGCCATACGTGGTAGGTAGTACAGCAATTCTTCCATTTCTCAATGGTAACACACTGGAAGATGAGCAATGAGAAACAAAATTTATGACCACTATGGGGGTTAACTGATAAATGATAAATTTTCACAAATTTGTGATTTCCAGAACTGTCTCTTTCTTGGGACAATTGAACTGGATGGATGGAACACAAATACCATGAAACTTCATGGCAGGCCAAGTCAGGGTGAGTATATTAAACTTGGGGGCCTTTAGGAGCCTCCCATCATAAGATGCCTCTGTTGTACCTCAGGGCAACCAACAGTGACAGGGTCCAGCCACGTATGAAGCCACAAAGCCCTGGAAAGCTTCTACTAATTGGTTGAACACACTAGCCAATGCTATTCCAAGACAAAATAGCAATATGGAGTTTCTTAAAAGTTGTTTAATGCATTTGCCCTACATTGACGGTATCTATTCTTGTGAGTTGCCATCCACACCAAACACAATCTAATTGTCCATAGCTCAGGAGGTAGGGGCGTTCAAATATTTAGAGGCTCTGTCCTTCCCCTACTATGGAAACCACAAGTGCAATGTGCCAAAGGAGGCCAGACCTCAGCGTGGGCCCATGAACTCCAATCAAAATATGGGACAGGCACGACAACCATGACCTCTGTAAACTCTCTCCATACTTAAAGGCTTTCCATCTAAGTTAACTTCCCTTTAGCTGTGAGTCTACACTGTGAGATGGGCAGGACACGGCCAGAGGTCTCATTTCTGTTTTTCTGCTACTGCCAATAAGAGAGACTGCTTATTAAATATAGACCAAGGACTTTATATGCACTCCTGTGGATTTTTCCAATTTCAAATGGAGAAACAAAATGTAGCCATTGATAAGGAGGAACAGCAGGTTGGAACACTTGCCCATTCTGCCTTTGATGCTTGGCTCTTCTATTATATTGTGCCAGTGCCCTGTAATGCAAGAACCTGAGACCTGGTGAACAGAAGGGTCTTCCTTGAGGTCTCATAACCAGTAACTAGAAAAGCCAGGCCATGGCTCTTTTTTGAGGGCAAAAGGTCAAGCCTTTTAACCACAACATAGAGCAGAATAAAAACTGAAACTCTCTAGTAATGCCCTACCATTTTGCTAAAAAGGGCTTCTAATCATTTAATACCGTACACTTTTAGCTAAGAAGTCACTCCTAATAAGTTAAATGCCTACTATGTGCCAGGCCCTCTGCTATATTACATTCTAGAAAGACATAATAAATGATGTCAATTTGTATAACACTACTGGAGAAAAGGGTATTGGGCCACTGACTAAATTATGGGTATTAGTGTCCTTTAGTCCAGAAGTTCTCAGCTGTGGATGGCCACTGGAATCACCTGAGAAGACATAAAACATGCCGCGTCTGTGACCCACCACTAGTGCCTATTATTTAATCTGTACACATTGACCACCAGCATTTTAAACCACAAGACACATTTGCCAATTATTCATCAACATGACTTAATTGTGGATATAAAGCATTTTTTCTAGTTGTGAAATACCACTTGTTCATTTTCCAAATTGCCATGGTTCATAAGATGACACACAAGACAGAAAACAGAACATTCAAAGAATTACTTAAAATTGGGAAACTTCAAGAGGAGAAACCTGTGGTGATGGAAACATTGCAATCAAGTACAACATCTATCCCTGAATAGTTGAGAGCTTGTGTCCATGGGAGAACAGGAAGGGTCTTGGTGTCGATCTAGTTAAAACAAAAACAGAAACTTCAGAGCAACCCCCTGCTAAAAGAAATACTATTTTTTTCTGTCAACTTGTTCTAAAAGACCTGTGAAAAATATTTGAAGGATCAAGACAGTTGAACCCACAGATACTTCGTGACTCATGAAGGGGATGGCTGCTCCCAAATCTACTGACAGCCGATTTGAGGGTTGGCTTTCTTTTCTAGAAGGTTCACTGCAGGTGAACCACAGTCCGGTTGTTTCCAGGAAACCTTCTGCCATAGCTCAGAAAGGAGCTAAGGGGTGCTGACTGCAGGACTCTACCATGTTTGTGCTCACAGGGAGAGCTCTGGTGAAGCTGAGGTGCCATTTGACACATGTAATGCCTTTGCGCCTGGAACCTTGATCCTACCTCATTTTCTTAAAACTGTGATTCTCAGCATAAGGCAATGAGAGCTGCAGGAGGGAAAGACCAACCAAGGCACCCTGGAGGAGGAGGGCTTACGGGGGGTTGTCACATTTCCTCTGTCGGAAGCGTGCTCCTGTCCCACACGTCCGGCTGCACATGCTCCAGGTGCCCCATGCACTCCAGTCTCCATCCACGTGCTCTGGGATGGGCGTCTTGCTCACACACTCCCCTGCGCGGCACCACTGAAACACATCAAGGAGGGCCAGCCAGGACAATGAGCAAAGTTGATCACTCTCCAAAGGATTGCCATTCCCTTCCGTGGTGCCAACGTTCAATTCTTTGAAAAGATTACATAAAAGTAGACTATTTCAACCTAACGAGTATTTGCTATCTCCATTGACATTGCTTTCCAACCTAAGGCCTATGTTGCCCTGGAGTTCGCTTGCAACTTCCACATAGAATGTGCTCTGTTAGCATTTTCTAAATTCTCAGTAAAACAGGTACTCCACAGAGCTTGTGGAGGGACTGATTTTGCAAACTTTGCTTAATGTTGAGTGAGTTTCTGGAAGGCAGCAATTCTAGATTCTGAGGTCAGAACTTCAGCATAGAATTTGGTGTTCAGAGGTGACACGGCCAGCTCCTTGAGGGCACACCTTGGTTTTTTTTTTTTTCCGATATGAAAGAATGCCAGTTTCTAAAACAGATTTTCCAAAAATGCGTGATACAGCAGTTTTCAATCACGGTGTTGGAATGGAATATTACTTTTATTTCAACTATATTCTAAGGCTTGTAGTACAACTAAAGATAAAGCTGTGTAGCTGCAAGTTCCGACCAGCTCTCTTGGCTACCACTTAGGATTTCACCTGTCTATGAAGATTTGGGCTTGCTCTTTAATACACGGGCAGAATTTGGTTATAACATCTTCAGGTTCATTTATGACAGCCTTTTGTATCTGGCAGGTAAAACTCTTTTTTTATTTATTTAAGGGTCTTCATTCTGAGCTGCAAGCCCAGCCCATTTTTTTGTTTTTCCAAATTTTTGATTCTGAAACATGGTCTCACTAAATTGTCAAGTTGCCCAAGCTGGTCTCAAACTTGTGATCCCCCTGTCTCAACCTTCAAGAGTGCTGGGTTTACATGCCTGCTCCACCAGGCTCAGTTAAAGTTTTCCTTTTAAGTAAATTTACTCATGACAGAATCTAACAAAAATACCAAGTAAATCATTCTTGTATCTTTATAAGTAAAAAATAGAGGTGATGATGACGTATGCCTACCCTGTACCAAGGGTGGGCTCACTTGGCACTTCCACAGTGCCCCAGAAGATGTTTTAGTGGAAGTTTGGCAGAGTACACACTGTTTTTTGGAAGGAAAGGTACCCAGTAACACGTACCCTAAGACATGTGGGCTGCTGCTGCCCCGGGCAGTAAAGGCTGAATGTTACCTTGTCTGCCCCACACTCGGTGCCATCCAGTGGAGGGTCCAGCTTGGTCTTGCAAGACGTATCCCCTTCTACTAGGCACCACAGCCCAGCACACATCAGATGCTGTAGGACAAGGAAAGGAACTGTGACGGCAAGGAACACCCACCAAGCACACAGGTCACACAGGGGGTTATACAATCGCTGGATGTGGAATTTGGTATGGGGGGAAAAGTGAGGGTCATGAATCTAGATGCTCAAATAGGAACCTCATTTCACCTTAGGTCATTAGGTGCAACAAGTTCTGTGCATACAGTCCTTGGAAGGCTTCTTGCACGGGACTGAAGGCCAGAATTTGGTACTGAAGGCTTGGGAGGTAACAGCCCCTGCTCCTGGACACTATTAGTAATAGATCTCTTCCATTTAACATAGTGAGAAATGAGCCAGGCAACCATGGGTTTCTGGGAGTGTGAAAGAAATGGGTCTACCCACACCTCATTAGAGTGGGTATGCTAGAAGGGGGAAGCTCTGCAGCCCAGCGGGGTGAGCAGCCATCAGGGGATCCAGAAGTGAGATCCCAAGGAACCCAGAAGGGCTTGGCTGTGGAAGTAGCCTTCTGTGCTCCCTGCCAGGATGCTAGCTCAGCTGAGATCTGCATGTCTTACAGTATTTCATCTAGAGAATTTCTGGAACATCCATGAATATATAATTAAAATAATTCTTCTAAAACAGGAAATGGCATTTACAAACACAGACTCCCAAAAATATTAATAAGAATTTTGGACATCAACAGAGCACTAAGAATGAGACAATTTATCAAAAGCATTGAGGCAGACATGGCCAGCATCCTCTCTCAAAGGACTTGTGTACAGACAGCTCCATCAACCATCAGGGATGGAAGCTGGATCAACCCCCATCCTGCTCAGAAGGACGATGGGGAGGCACGTTCTGCACGTTTCTCAGAGGGTCCTGGCAGGGGGGTCATGTTGCCCACAGCAGTCACCCAGACATCAACGGACTTTTCCTGAATTCCTCCCCCCAAGCACACCCCCTTACAGTATTTCCCGGGACTGATTCCCAGATAAACTACTTGCACCCAAATCCTCGCCTCATAGCCTGAAAATTGAAAACAGATGTACTCCAGAATCTTTCAAAGATGCTGGACTTCCTGGATGCCAAACCCAATCACAGCTGAGAGGCCTGAGCTGGGGTGGGGATCCTTTACCCCTGAGGGTGTTGCCAGGGGATCCTTTGGTGTGCTTCTACATGGGAAGGTTAAGGGGCCTCAGTGGTGTGGCGCAGTGAGGTCTCCAAGGAGTGTGCTGGGTTCAATTTAGAGATCTCCTGTTTTAAGTTACCTCAAACATCTGCATAGAATAGATGTGCAACTGTGTTGTCTATAGTTAAAAAAACTGTTTAGAGGTCAAAGGGACCAACTTAAAGAAGTGAAAGGGAAGTTAAGCAGAGCTGGAGGGTGCTTTGAAAACAAGCTAAGGAAAACCCACAGGTCCTTCTCATTTTTCAAGTCTGTAGGAGCTAATCTGTGCCCTTAAAGAAGCCCATGATTCAAGTGGAATATTGTACATTTGGGTTCAGAAAAGTCTACATGTTCCCATTATTGTTTCACTCTCCATGGAATGGTAAAAAGATGAGAGCAGGGAGCACAGAGCAGCTGGTCCTGTAAAGACTGACTGCACCTCATTAAATGTTTGATTCCTTCAACTTTGACCTTACAGTTCTTCGAGAGTGTTGCATCCATGTACGGACACGTGTTCATGAGGCGAGGCTGACCCAGGAGGGGAATTTATGGGGTGGGAGTGCTTGGGATTAGAAGAAATAACAGCTACATCAGGAGAGAGAGGAGGAAGGTCATGTAAACCAACTTACTATGCATTTTATAGACAGTCCTTCTCATAAAACTTTTCTAATCATCAAAGAAAAGGAAAATGAGATTAGGCAAAGATTTCTTCAACAGAATGCAAAACGTAAAGAAAAAAGAATGAGTTATACTACATTAAAATTAAGAACTTCTATTTATCAAAAGACAACTATAAAAATGAGAGAAGATATTTCAATATATGGGAAAATATTCATAATATATGTGACCAACAAAGTGTTTGTATTTAGAACACGTTAAGCAACAAAAGTCCTATAGATAATAAAATGATAAAAGCATTTGCATAAAGACATGACCATTCTAATGTCCGGAAATTCCACTACTATGTACTGAAAAGAAATCTGTACATGTGTTCCTCCAAGACAGGGTCAAGAATGTTCATTTAACACTACTTGTGTTAGTTCTTAATTTAAATCACCCAAATGCTCATCAACAACAGAAGAGATCTACTATTGTGCATTGGAACAATGAAATAATGCATGATTTCATTTACATAAAGTTCAAAAGCAAAACTATGGTGTTGGAAGTATGGTTAGTGATCACTTTTGCATTCAACTTAAAAACCAAAAAAATAAAAAAATAAAAGAATAAAAAAATAAGGGTCAGGGGAGAGTGGGCTAAAAGAATACTTCGAAGTGGAGCCTCTGACTCAGGCTTGGCCACCAGCATTGCCCTGTATGGCCAAATCAAGAGTCACCCCAATTGAGATTTATTTTCACTAATGGATAAATGGAATGAACTACACAATTGCTTGCCACTTCGATGCCTTCTTGATTGACAGCTTGCATTCATGCCATGCTTTACAAATGACAAAATGCTCTGCTGCCTATCATCCTGAGCCTCACAGAAACCCCAGGCGGCAATGTGTGGTCCTCAAGGGGCCCAAGCTGAGCCAGAAGCACAGGCCTCCCAAAGAAGAGAACTGAAAGAATGAGACAGAAAAGGCATTTGAATATGAATTCAGGACTTTGTCCTGAATTCAATCTCTGAGATTTCAATCTCAGATCAGACTGGAAAGCAAAGTCTTGTTCTAAGGGAAATGGCAAGGAATCATGAACCCAGATACATATCCTGATAAAGTTACTAGATTTCAAAGATAAAGAAAAAAAAATCTCCTTGAGGACCCAGGTACATAAGCCAAGTCATGGACAATGGGAAAAGACACCAGGCTGTGTAGAGATATCTCTGCAACAGTATCACTGCAGAGGTGGCAGGGGACTGCTGATAAGGACACAAGAAGAGATCATGCAATCCAGTTTATGTAAGCTAGACATGCCTAAACCAGAAGTCAAAAATATAAAATACTTAAAAATCTGAAACGTTATGAGATCCAACATAAACTCCACATCTGACCTCATGTGATAGGGTGTAGTGGAAACACAGGCAGACAAACTTATGTGTAAAATTATCTTTAGGCTATGTGCATAAGGTCCCATCCCCACGACATCATATATATTTCTGATTTATCTCTCCCCAAAACATTCATACTCAACCTGTACCAATTAAAATGTTAAGTAATTGGTACCTGAAAATATTTTTGAACAAATATTTGGATCCTTTTTTTTTTTAAGAGAAAACCTAGGCCAACTAAGAAAACAGCTGGGGACCTATGGGAAGAGGACTAACAAGAAGGAATGATCAGAGAATTAACTGAAGTAAATGTGGAGTGTGAAGCCAGAGAATAGAATGCACAGGACACAAACACAGGTGGATATATTTTAACTAATGGATAAAAGGAATAGGGACGAACTGACTGGGAAAAAAAGGTAACAATGGGAGCAGAAGGATGCTGACAACTGGATAATACCAATTTATCTTTTCTAGCTGAGGGAAAAACTTAAATATAACAGATAAGTAAAAGAACTGAGATGTGAGAACTTTTGAAAGTAAAATGTTAACCACTATAAACATAATAAAACTGTGCAGTTCAGGGAAAGGAGAATGGACTGGGGTGGAAACGCATGCATTTTATCACGCTCACAAGGTCAGGATCCAGGAGGTGCCTTGCAGGGGTGGGGTGGGGGGGGTGTGGGACTCATGAAGAGACCTCCACTTCCAGAAAAATGACAGACTGGATGCTCTGTGGAGGCAAGACTGCTTTTCCATGATAAATCAGGTAGGTGCTGAATAAAGCACAAGTAGAAAATACATACATATCCGTATATACACATACATGCAAACATACATTAGTCTGTGACGAGTAGGCACAAGGGCTGTGTTCCTCTGAAAACAGGCAACGGTTTTGACTCTGCACTTGGGAGAGTAAATCTGGGAGTTCTATGCAAGACATCCAGATTCAACCAGGGAATCTGAAAGTGTGTTTGCTAATTCTGGTAAGGTGACTGGCAGCTACCTGCAGCCTTTGGTCGAAACAAATGTAAGTTCTTTTCAGGAAAGCAACCACTATTTGAGCTCTCATAATTTCGTAGTTATGCTCAACGAAGTATGAACTTGCAATCTAACATGAAAACATGATCAACAATCAGCAGAAGCCACAAGTGAAATGTTTACTCTGCCAAGGTGTCTGGATAATACAAGGATTAGACACAGTAACCATAAAATATTTAAAGACACAAAATATGAGATCACATCACAAACACGATGGCATCAAGATATTATGGAATATGGTAGAGCAAATCTGAAAAAGGAATTAGACATGAATATTTTAAAAGCAAGTTTGTTACTACTGAAGAACACCAGTGCATTATGATGTCACTGATTGACAGAACTGACTGAAACACAGACTCAAAGAAATGAAATAGAATGTGGCATGGAGAGGAGGGAAACACAAAAGATGGGTAAAGAGAGAGGACCAAATAGGAAACACTCAAGTATGGGTCTAATCACAGTCCCAGTAAGAGGAAGAACAAAGTAGAGGCCAAGATGGAGGAGGCAGTAACTGTCAAAAAGCATATATTGTGTAGAACGAGGAGAGTCCCCATTTAGGTGCAGAGACTGCCTTACCACATGGGCTCAACCATCTTTATCTCTAGCTATGCAGGTCCTCGTGTGACATCCTCCCTTTCATCACAGGCTGAGAACTACTGACCTGCTTCCCCCTCTCCTCCATTTTAACATACTAATAAAATTCAAAACACATGAGGGAAATCATCCGTGGTTGCATGGGGTAAAGGAAGAGACTGATGAGCATTGGCGAATACACACACTGGAAATAGAAATATTCTGAGTACTGAGTAATTACAAGCCTCTGTGCATCATTTTTATTAGTTCAAAAGTTGGACATTAGAAAGAATGTAAGTTATAATTATCTTTTCTTTTAGCAAAAGAGACTGGGAAGACATGAGCTAAAAAGTTTATTCTATGTTTAAAAAGTAGAAGTTATGTTTTCTTTTGTAGGCCATAAAATAATTAATATGGATGTAAAGAAAGGCAAAGTATGATGAAATATATTACCCATATACAAAATATTTTTTAAAATTGTAAGCATATGCTTAATACCAAGGACACATTTCTTTTTGTGTCTGACTTGATAATTTGACTTGAAATTTTCTGTGAGAGTAAATGTTAGGAATGCTTATTTTTAAATGTTACAAGTCACAGGTAGGAAGCAAGGATTAAAACAATAAAAGGCTCTAAAGATAGTCCTATTAAATTATTTTACTATAAAATCTGTACAGGTCTGTAGTGGAAAAAATAAGTATGTTTTTACCATACAATTACACTTGAACAAATAGTCAAATTTTCTTCAAATTAAAAACTACAAAAATTTAAGTGTAACATACTACTCATAAACTATATTCTTAGCTAAAATTAGTGTAGTTATTTATAAAAACTAATTTCAACACATAGATATATGAATTTACACAAGGGATATTTAGTAGCTCTTCAAAATCTGTAAATAAATAAAAAAGATAGATACATTTGTGTTTGCCTCTATAGTTCTGAGTAGCAGTAGACCAGCTAGTAGCCCTAGACTGTCCAGGGTGCTCTGATCTCAGAGGCCTAGCACTCCACTGTGAGCTTGCTGAAGAGGGCGGCTATCTAGGTCACCTTCCCTTTGGCTATTTGTAGTGTAGATGCATGAAATGTTCTGCGTCGGCCCCAAAAGAAGAAAGAATACAACACCCTGGAAGTCTCTGAAAGACCAAGAGACCAAAGTTGCACTAAAGAGACTGAAGTGAAGAGGCTAAAGTCCTCTCAGGAGACAACCCCATGCTTACTTCAAAGCAGGAGGGTCTCACCAGGAAGGGTTTTAAAGCACTTTTATTTTTGTTTCAGGGTTTGGCTTTATGACTATCACTTTCTCATTCTCATCCTTGTCCTCTTCCTTCTTCTCTTTGAGCATTTGCAGGTATCTACTAATGAAAACCTTGTTTGGTAGTATGTCTGCAAGAAAACTAAAAAATTCTATAAACTACCGTAAGTTAGTTTTTGTTTTTTCTTTCCACTGGCATTTCCATAGGAAGATGAGAGAGTTTGGTATTTTTTGATTGGTGCTGAAAAATCTCCGGGAAAGGCCTCCATGATGACCCAACTAAAACAAGGCAGTGATACGAGTCTACATTTTTGTCATGACTGATGACCATGCTCACATCTTTCCTTCCTTCCAAAATCCAGAAAATGCAGCAAAAAATGACAGAAAGTCACATCTGTGATGAGGTTATAAAAGGGTATGATTTCTGTCTTCCTAAGAGACTGTACTGATTCCTTGGCTTACCTATTTGGCTGATAAAAACTGCCATGTTGAAAAGGACCATGTGTCAAGGCACTGGAGGTGGCCTGTGACAAATCAGCTTGTAAGAAATCAAAAATCTTGTTCCAGCAACCCGAGACAACCGAGTATTGCCAACTGCTAAGCAGGCATGGAAGCAAACACCTCCCTAGCTGAACTTACATATGGGACTGCAGACTTGAAGCCAAGCCATCGCTGCGGCCTTGGGGAAATGCTGTGAAGCAAAGACCACGCTAAGCCACGCGTCTTGAGACCTCAGCCTACAAAAACCTCAGATATAATCAGTATGTGCTATCTTAACCCACTATGTTTCTGGCTAGTTTGATGAGAGAGAGAGACACTAGAGAGCTAACAGATTTACTTTTTTAATACCCTCCCTAATACTGTGACAAGATCTTTAAAGCATCTAGAGAAATAAAAACATGGAGGATAAAGGAACAAGAATATATTATTCTAAGCAGAAACATAAAATGCAAAAAGGCAAAGGAAATCCAGAAAACAGACAGAAGGAGAAAGCAAGAAGTAAGCAAAGGGGAAACTACAAAAAAAAAAAAAAATATGATGTGAGAACTTGAACTCAATATATCTCAAGTGGTAATGAGTGACTTAACCTTCATTATCAAAATAAAGATCCCTTCAGATTGGACCACAAACAAAAATTCAAAACTGTGTGCAAAGTGAAAAAAACCTAATGTGGCCCAGAAAGCCAAAAACAGTGGGAATGGAGAATACTAATCCTAATGTTAGCTAGACTTAAGTCCAACACTGAAAGATGAAACAGGAAATGATTCCTTATACTATTAAAACAAACTCTCAACAGTGATTTATAGTTACAAATACACATACACCAAAGGGTTTAGCATTGAATCTTATGAAATAATATTTAAAAGAAAACAATAAAAAATTAGAAGAATTCAATTACCTTTCTTGGTCCATGACAAATAAAATTAACAAAAATATGTCATAATATAAAACACCTACTAACATAGTAAGATACATATAATTGATAGAAGTGTATATCCTGGAAAAATACATTCACCATAGCCAGGAAATAGTCATAAAAAACAGCCTCCATATAGCAATTAAAACCATGCAAGATGAAAGACAATAGGATCATATGTATTTATTTTTTGCTTTCCCATTTTATTGATATGTATAGGTGCAAAATTTAAAGTTTACATTGACTTTGAGCATTTTGTGCACATATATACCATGGCAAAGTTATAGATCTTTCCCCTCTCTCCTTTCGGCCCTCCCCTCACCTACACCCCAAGTTCCCATTATTTCCCACATTAAGTTCCATGAAATAATTGTGTTCTGGGTTTCTCATAACCGAGAAACCATTCAATATTTCACCTTCTGCTTCTGACTCAAGTCAGGATCATATATTTTAAAAAAGAAAACTAGAGAATTAATAACCTTGCCACCTAGAAATTTTTAGTCTCTTTTCAATTTTAGAGGCAAAAATTAATAACATTGACTACAGATAATAAAGAAAATAATAAGGTGAAAGCATTACATATCAAGAGGCAAAGAGTGCTTGAAAGAATATTTCGAGTCTCAAATACATTAATAAGGAAGAAAATGAGTGTCCATTTCAAGAAGTTGGGAAAGAAACAATATAAATGCATTTTAAAAACAGAATAAGGGGCTGGATCAGAGTGCCTGCCTAGCAAGTGCAAGGCCGAGTTTAATTCCCCAGCACCACATAAGCTGGGCATGGTGACATACACCTGTAAACCTAGCATGTGGGAGGCTCAGACAGGAGGATTGACCTGAGTTGGAGCCCAGCCTAGGCTACATAGTGAGTTCAGCACCAACCACGACTACAGGGTGAGATCATGTCTAAATAAATAAATAAATAAATAGAATCAGGTAAAGACAAAAGGAGGATTTTATTATTTAGAAAACAAAATAACCAAAGAAAATGATAAAGGTTGGCTATCTGGAGTTACAGTGAACCAGAAAAATCATCTACTGAATTATTCCAAAACAAGGAGAAAACATGAAAATATTAAAACTAAAGAAGGAAATAATCAAAATGTAGAGAATATTTTATAAAATTATCAATGACCACTTAGTTTAATTCTATACATAAAAATTGAGATGAAATGATTTTTGTAAATGTATTCCAGAAAGAGAAAAAATATATACAGTCTAATTAATACAGGAGACTGAGAAGTCTGTCAATGAGCTACCCTTTTTGAAAGCTGTTGCCCACACAGAGCACAGTTTTCCCTCAACCCACCCTATAGGAGATTCTGTTTAATCTTTAAAAAGCCTATAATATTAATGCCATTAAAATATTTAACCTAAAGAGTTTATTGTTTATAATAATACAAGATTGACACCAAGTAAATAAGATAATATCACATTCACTTAGGAGTAATTGTTATGAAGATCTTAAATATAAATTACTTACACATTCAGACTAATACAGCATGACCAAGTATTCAAAGGTAATTCAATGCATTAAATGGGTCTTTCCTTAACTCAGTAAAATATCTATCTCATGAAGAACAATTAGAAGCATTCTCATCAAATCAAGAAAAAGAAAAGGATGTCCAATGATCACAACTGCTATTATTTCAGATGAGAAAAAGAATTAAGGAATGAGATCAACTGTGCAATATAACTAGATAATCCCCCAAAATTTATAATCTAAAAATACTCAATAAGATGGCTGGATATAAATTAACACACATAAATACCTCTTTATAAACACAAAATATAGCCAATCCAGTGACATAGGGAAAGGAAAGCTTCATTAAAACAGAAACAAATATATTTTGTAGGAATACTTTCTTTTCAAGTGGAAAGGGTCTTTACTTAGAAACCAAGGACAGAGAGGTAAAAGGCTCCCACTATTTGGGCAGGGACCCCAAGTGGAGTTGTCCCTGTAGGAATCAAGACAGATCTAGATAAAGACAAACTTAAATTCTCTTTCAGGGGCCAGGATGGGAGTGGGAAAACACAGATGTAAAGAACACTGTTATTAGCTGAGTCAAATGTATAAGAACATATTTTTCCTAAGTTAATCTACAATAGAATCTAATTAAATTTAAAATACTAACACAATTTAAAACTAAACAAGATTCTAAAGATGGATGGAAAAAATCAGCAATTCTCTAAATAGAATATTAAAAAAAACACATTTGTTGTATTAAAGTATGTTACAAAGCTAGGGTCACGTAAACATTAAGAGTGCAAGAAGAGATTCATAGAATTGATAGGAAAAAAATTCAGAAACATTTCAAAAATAATACACACAGACATATAAGGTATTATAAAGGTGGTATTTCAAATGTAGGGAGAAAATACGTCCTTCAATAATGAGGCTACCCAAGGAGTCACAAGGAAACAAGGTGGGGCTAGATCTCTACTTCACACCTTTTATTAAAATAAATGATGGCTATATTAAGGACATGAACATAAATACGAAATCATAAAGTATTAGGAGAAAACAAAGGAGTTAAATTTATTTACAGTTTAGGAGTGAAATGTATGGCACAAAACCCAGAACACTTTTACAAAAAAAAAAGAGATATTTTCCTTTATAGATACATACACACACATTTCTGCTTGACATAAAAAACTACATGCAACATAAAAAACCAAATGAGCTAGAAAAACACACCATTTAAAACTTGTATTTCAGCTAAACTTCAACTTCTTAACATATAAAATTTCTATCATTTTTTTAAAAATCAACGATCCAATATTTTAAAAAGGATTAAGATGATATTTCACAGGACACAGAACACACTGGCTCTGCAACAGGGGAGAGAAAGCTCAAACTCATTAAAGAAATGCAGCTTTATCCAAAATGGGCTCATTTCTTAAACACTCAAATTGGAAAAATCAGAAAGACTGGTAAGGATGGTGGGAAAGCAGGCATCTGCATTGCTAGAAGTGTGAGGAAACAATCCTCCGTGGATATCACCTGTGCAAGGTGGACCAATAGCTGATAAGTACACAGGATTTTGTTCAAAGACAGGTGAAAGTAAGTGAGACAGTGGTTACTGCTGGGGGTGAAAAAAACAGAAAGGTAAGAAGAAAGGTTCTGGAACCCCGGAAACGTATTTCCTCACATCCTGGCCATATACGTGTGTGTTTAGTTTGTGAAAAATGAATGTAACTCTACACTTAGGATTTGCATTTTTCTGTACATTTCATATCATGTTAATGTTGAATATAACTACAAAACCTACATATGTGGTAAAAAGCTCCTTTATCCATTTCTAGGTGTCTATCCTGTAAGCCAACTGTGCTGAGTCCAGGCAGTTTTGCCCCTCCCTCTGACATCATCTGGCAATGTCTGGAGACTTTTTTTTTTGTGACTACAACTATGCTGGAGTAGTCACAAGTCTTAATCTATGGCGGTCAGAGCCAAGGGTGCTGCTGAACATTCCACAGCGCACAAAGCGTTCCTCAACAACCAAAAAATTATGTAGCCTGCTGTGCCAATGCTGTACAGGCGGGAAAACCAGCAACAAACAGGAATCATAACAACAGGAAAACATAGAGAATCCTTCAAGACGATACTTTACTTACCCAGGTGATTAAAGTTAACATTACCAGTTACAAGAACTATTAACCACCTCACCTCAGTGGTATCCTTCTCGATAATGTCTGGCCTTGATCTAGTTGTAACAAAACAGGAATAGGAAGCTGGGGTAGAGTGGTGACTTAAGTGAAATGACTTAGGTGCGGAAGATTAATATGTCAAACACCGTATGGTTTCTTGGACTTGGAAAACCCAGAACACAGATATTCTTTGGAACCATATGAAGTGATAGCCGGAGACGGAGCCAGGGGACGGGATAGGGAGGGGGTGGGAGGGTAGAAAATGGAAAGGGATTGTAAAGTCGATGTGATACATAGATGTACGAAACACCCAAATTCATTGTAAATACTATGTATTACAATTGTATATTAATAAAAATAGTGAGGGAAAAATCAGACAAACAGTAATGAGAAAGTAATTGACCAGTACTCCTCAACAGTGTCAAGGTCACAGGAGACAAAGGTGAAGGAACTGTCACGACTGGAGATTAAGGAGATGTGCCAAAGGCACCATGAGACCTTGGACTGAACTGTGGTACCGAAAAGAGGATACACATGGGAAAACTGGCGAAATTCAAACGTGTTTTACTTAGTGATATTGAACTAAGGTAATTTCCTCTTTGTTAGGGTTTGGATCTGGAAAGTCCCCCAAAGCCTCACGTATTTGGATATCATGGGATAACTATGGAACGACAGGAGTTAGGCCTGGCTGGAAGGGGCAGAGGCTTGAAGCAAGAACTGGAGGGATTGTGTCAACTTGTTGAGCTTAAGGGCACACAGGGCAAAGCTTTCAGGTGTATATTATGGACCTGTGGGTCCCAAAGTGAGGGAGAAGCACCCACTATGGATGAATGTGTATATGGGGAGCTGGAGGTGTGGGGGGGGGGGTCTAACTGGCAGCTTGAACCAGATAAAGGAATAAAGAAGAGACATTTCCATACAGCTTCCTCCTGGGAAAGCTCTCGCCTGTGCCTAAGTCTGCAGATGCCCACTGGCTCCGGCCTCACTTGGCTATGTGTGCAACGTCACGAGCAGCTCTCCAGTCTCTGCCAAGTGCTTCTGCTGTTGCCGGCTGCCCAAGAGTGGCCTGAGGGAGACCTTCTGTCACTGTGAGCTAATAGATCTTTCCTCCCTTACACTTCGGGTATTTTGTCCCAGCAATGAGTAAGTAATTAAGACACTGTTCTTCTTGAAATTAATTTTTAAAATTAGCACAAGGTTATACAAATGTATGAGGTATAACATATTTCAATACATATAAACCTGGTGTACTGCTCAAATCACAGTAAACATATCTATTTCTCAAATATTTACCATTTCTTTGCAAATTTCCTGGCTTGGGTAATGGTTCCATTATGGTAGACACTGGTATAAAGGAGAGGTGGGGAAATGGTACACACGGCGTTTGCCACTCTGCTTTGAGAGCTTAAATTATCTCAAAGAAGAAAATTAAAACACAATAAAACTGATAGTATGCAACACTGAGGTGACTACCACCGAGTAACTTATGGAAAGCTGTTAAAAGAAAAAAGGCAATATTCATAACAGTATAGTACCACACTAATATCTACAGAGAAAAGGGAATGCATCAATGGCAATATATGTGATTTTACACTTTGTGTGTATCTTTTATCTTCAGAAAATGAATAATTTCAAATAATCACACCAATACCAAAAGATCTATGATAAGAATAGACTTTGCTGTATTTTGGATCTGAAGTGTCCCCTAAAAGTACACATGGTAAAGGCTCAGTGCCAGCTTGGTGTGAATGACAGGCAGAAGAGCTTTAAGAGGTAGGGCCTAGTGATAGAGCGCCAGACACTGAGGGAAAGGTCTGACAGAGGCAGCGCCCCCTCCCCAGCTCCTCCCTCTCTGCCACCTGGCTGCCACCAAATGGGCAGCTTACTTCACTACCTGCTTCCACCATGATGTACTTTGCTGCTACAGGACCAAAAGCAACAAGGCCAGCTGGCCATGTCCTGAACTTATGAGCCAATAAAGGTACCGCTCTTTGCAAGTTAGTCATCTCAGGGATTTTGTCACAGTAACAGAAGCTGCCAAACAAAGCTTCGATATAATTGTTTGGACCTCGGAATGCCTGTACACTAGTTAGATGAATTAAAAACTGACAAAGGCTTTCTGGGAGCGTATTCTTTTGCTTCATCCTCGAGGTTTCTGCTTCTGCAAGTCCTCTTCCTGTCTCATCTGGACACTGTGACTGCTTATTCCCAAGGCTGCCTGCTTAGCATCTCTCGTGCTTGACGTGATTTGCAAATTTGCAACACAGGTGCCACTTAGGTCAGTCCTCACTCTCTTCAGGACAGTTGAAACCCCTATCCCTGTCACGTGCCGGCTATCGTCCCTGTTTAACTTTCCATCACCCTTCTCTTCTCTACCACCTTGTTGCACAACCTTATCTACTCTGGACAGAAACTCGGCCCTGCTAGGTCACAGCTTCGGCCTCATGGGATCTTCCCCATCCCTTCTGAAGGCCTGCCTCCCGCAGGGCGGCACCCTGCTGTATGGGAGACATGAAGCAGATGCTGAGCATGGCCCCCTGCCTCCCCCCAGGGAGCACATTTCAAGGACTGACAAAGGGTTATAGCAGCCATATTCCTCTACATCCTTCAATGCCAAATCCAAGAAGCGTGGCTCTTGAGAGGATGGAACTTTCCTCCTCTCCTTCCTCCCCACTAGGAAGAATCTCATCAGCGTGCCAGACGTGATCCGTTCTCACTGGTTTTGCTGGGGAAGTTTCATGTGCTTCACTTGCTGCACCCTCAATGCAGGGCAGTAGCTGTCACCTTGTCTCATTCGCTGGCTCACATACGCACAGCCCATAAAGGCACATTGAATGAATTGATGAGTGAGCAAGTGAATGACTGCACTCATGAGCACAGCAATGCCTGGCTTCAACACTATGGGACAGAAGCCCACATAAGCTAAGCACTTACCAAGCCCAGGAGTCCACTACATAGGCACTTTCTCAGGATTACCTAATGGGTGCTCACACTCACCATGTGAGACACAAAGTCACTGTGCCCATTGTGCAGATGAGGGAACAGAATTAAGTGATGTAAGCCACAGAGTTCTATGAACCCAGCACACATACTCCTAACCATCGATTTTCCCCCCTTTACGACAGTACCCAGTTTCCCCTACCCCCTTCCGCACCTGAGATCTAACGCTTTCTGTAAAAGCCAGGCATGAGTGCTTCTTAGCAGCCGTGGAAGGGAGTGTCCCTTTTTGAACTTAGGCTCCTCCCTCCACCTGAGGGGCTATACAGGTGCAGACCTTCTCATCCAAAATGCCTGTGCCCACAAGTGTCTCATACTTTGGAGTTTTTCAGATTTTTGGGATAGTAGTACAGACTGCTGATTGACTGTCTCTAATCCTGAAATCAAATTCAAAATTGAAAACTTTCTGATCATTAGAAAGGATTAAGTTTGTGAAGCTTTGTTTTTAAGCTAGCATTGCTGGGCAGCTTGGGCGTTCATGAAGTGTAGCGCCTTAGAATAGGGTGGAAACAGATAAAGGAGAAGCTACTTGCCATGGTTTGGATCTGGAATGTCTCTTAAAGCCTCATGTATTTGGACGTAGCAAGATAACCAGGGAAGTATATGCTGTTGCAAGATGGGGTACAGCTGGAAGGGGCACATACTTGCAGGTTGAACTGGTAGGATTGTGTCAATTTGCTGAGACTGAGGAGGGGTGCCCAGGATAGAGCTTTCAGGCATGTGTTGTTGACCTGTGGGCCAGGAATTGAGGGAAAGCACCTGACAATCACCCTGGGTATGGGAGGCCCAACTAGCACCTTGAAATGAGTAAAGCAAGGAAGAAGAAACATTGTTACAGTTTCTTCCTGGGAAAGCTCTGACCTTGCCTGAGTCTACAGAGATTGACTCATTCCTCTTTCACTTGGCTTTTGTCTGCAATGCCTGGAGCAGCTCTCCAGCCTCTGCCATGTACCTTCACCACTGCTGGCTGCCTCATGAACGGGCTGTGTGAGATCTTTTGAAACTGTGAGTTAAAATAAATCTTTCCTCCCTTAAATTGTGCATATAAGGTATCACATCACAGCAATAAGAAAGTAATTAAGATACGATTCAAGTAGAATCAGAGGTGTGGGGGCCCAGAGCCTCCATATCAATTGTAACAGGAAGCCACTGATCCTTGCAAAGTGCAAGAAAACAAAACGGGTGTCTCTCTAGCACTGAGTATCTCAGGGGCAATGTTTATTGTTTGGCAAATAACTCTGTCCATTCTGCCTTGTGGTTTCTCAAGGTGCTGCAAGACAACAAAACCAGTGCCAAGCTTCCTACCCCGGGATATCATGAAAACACAGGGAGGGTCTGAGGTCTTCCACGGAGGCCACCCTCTATCATGCACTCAAGTCTCATTCTGTTTCTTCAACAGGCAGTGGCCTTTTCACTAGCTCACAGTGACTCAGAAGGGAATGGTTATATAAACTCCCTTTAAAAAATGTGTTGCTGATAACAAAAGCCAGAGAGAGACAAAATAATATGCCAAGAGCTGGATTAAAAAAAAAGTGACTAATCCAAAATTTCCACAAATACTACTGCAGTTTAAAGTCTTCCCTCAAGCTGGCATGCCAGGCCTGCTTCTGGATAGTTTCCTGCCCTTCAGGCGTGTCTGTTCTGAAGACAGAAGAGACCCTCACCTGGCTGTGCCTGGATACTGCTGAGTGAGGGCAGGGCCCATGTATCCACCTGGCAGAGGGAACAAGAAATGAAAGATATCGTACAATGTGCGTGGTCTGGGGAGCTCTATGAGAAGGCCATTTATTGTAAACTTTCAAAAGCTTCTGGAAAATTAGGGCCATCTGCTGCCAAAGTCCAACAACTTCGAGAGGCTGCAGATTCTGGGCAGGAAGCTGAGACCAAGAAAGGCAAGACAGCTTTCATCTGGGCGTCCAGCTCCACATATGACCATACAGTTCAGTCTGAGAGAGGCAGGGGCAAGCACGCTCCAGGTCCCTGACAGCCTCCTACTGTGGCCAAGTCCTCTGGTATCAAAGGGACCTTTATTTAGATCAGAAGTTTCTAATAGCGGGTAAGAATAATAATTCTTGGGGCAGATGTTTTAAAAGACACGTATCTAAAACCACCCACTTAATAGAGATTTTAAGGCAAGATCCAGAATGGGACACATCACAAACTATTAACGTTCTCTGAAGGAAGCTCTAATAATCCACAAAGTTCAGAAGTGGCTGACACTAGAGGAAAGATTCTTGTTCCCAGGTAGAATGTAGACAATTTGTGCTTTTTGGGTGGCACAGGGATCTCTCCCCACATCAAGATGCCAAAGCACCTCTCATAGGAGAGAAATTTTTTTTCCAGCTTTGGAACTTAGAGTTTGTTGAGAAATACTGGGGGCTGGTGAGCATTTCAGGAGTTGCTAGACCCCAGGATACTGGGAGAAATGCTGAAGACAGCACAGGGAAAAGTGGAAAGAACTGACTAATGAGATGGTCAGCTAGAATCCATCTCTTCTCCCACTGGCTCAAGGAAAGAGGCTCTTATGGCTAAGATGCAAAATAGCTCTAAAAGGCTCACTGTATTGAAGGCTAAGTAGTAATTGGATGGATCACAGGGCTGACCCGATCATGAAGACACCATAATTTGATGGCATTATTGGAAGATGATGGAAAACAGAGATGGAGCCTACTGAAGAAATTTAGATCATGAGGGTATGACCTTGGGGACCATGTTCGGTCCCCATCCTTTTCCTCTCAGACTCACTTACTAGGTGTTACAAAGTGAGTGGCTTTCCTCCATCACACCCTTTCCATGATATTCCTGCCTCACCACACACTACAAGCAATGAGCCAACCATGGATTGAAACCTTTGACACTATTGGCCAAAATACATTGCTCCTCTTTTAGTTGATGTTCTCAGATATTTTCTCAGCAGCGAAGAAAGCTAAAACACAAGGTGATAGGAAACCAATACTAGCAAAACTTACTATGTGCTACATGCTAAGTGCTCTAGGTGTTAGCTCTGCCACTTAATTCCTATAGTTCTATGGTATGCTCATTGAATTGACTTTATTATTTTACAAACTAAATGACTAAGGATTAGATGTTGTAACGCGGTCACCAAGCTGAGGTAGGACAAAAGTCCAGGCACCTGAGTAGCAAGCCCAACTCTTTCACAGCACTTCCATTGCTGTCCCAGAGGCCATGAGTTTCATGGGGAAAAGCAAATGAGGGAATATTAGGTAGAAAAATGTTCACAAGCTCCACTAATGCCTGTGATCACTCTAACACTTGCCTTCCTGAAACAAGTGACTCCCGGCTTCAGTGCTCAACACTGTCCCGAGAAAAATAGCACAACATACACACTGCAGTCCTCTGTGAGCGCACACATGCAGGCACACCTGTGCTCATGGCATCCACAGGTGATGGAGTCCCTTCTGAGCACTATCTTCCTTTGGACCTATGACAGCCACAGGTGGGCTTCAGAGCAATAACGTCAAAGCAGGCAACGTAGAAATGGGTGGTCCTCACACAGAACCTTTCAACTGAGAATCTCCTGGTACCACTTGGCACTAGATGACAAATTCCTCTTGCATGTTGGAAAAGGGCAAAGGCAGGGATCATGTTTAGAATTTGATCCTAACGGCTCTGTCTCCACTAACGCCCCCTGCTCTTGCTCTGTCTCCAGTAGCAGTACCATGCTCTTTTCAGCTGACAATACCTACATTAAGCCTTCCACTCTCTATTTTACCTGGCAGAATACCCGAAATCTTATTGAACAGTGGCTTTGCAGCCACTTTGCCAACAGAGGACAGGAGAAACTTGTAATCTTAAAAAACACTGATTGGGCTAATTACATAAAGTTTGTTTCCCCTTTCTAATAAATGTTTACCATCCAATGTTTATAACTTTTATGTTTGGACTTTCTTGAAATGCTTTATTGAATTAAAAACATCACATTACCATTGGCTAAAAGAGGAGACAGCTGTATTTGCCAATAACTTCTACAACAAATGCCAGCTATCCATGCCAATTTTTTTTGGTAGTTCACATTTTCATAGACAGCTTTGAGGCTTGCTGCAATACCAGCATTCTGAAGACAGACTTGAAAGATTCAATGGTGATGGTGTGGGGGCCTTCAGAGCCCTAAAAATTAAAATGGATAGTAATTTTTCTTGGTTCTACCTATGCAAATATTTTTTAAAAAGCAGTCACCTGGTTAACATCCGAAACACAAGCTGCTCTGAAGGCAACAGTAGCTATGAGTTTCCTACACCTTTGAATGGTGGAATGTCTCCTAATGTTGGTGGATCTTAAAGTAGCTAGAAATCGTGAGTGCCAAGAGAAGACCATGTGGGGAAGCAAGCCCATTCACAAGTAAGATCTGTATTCAAAACTCTATTCAAAGAAGAGCAAGACCTCAAAGCAATCAGTGCTTCCAGCTGGGGGCAGATACCGGCCACTCTCTGTACCAACTGCTTGGCTGTTGTGGGCTTTGAGCATCTAGAGGCACCTTGAAATTCCCTTTCAGTGTATGTTTGTCAATGTGTAACTATAAAATATATGCAATTACCAGAGAAAAGTTGAAATATAGTTTAAAAAAACTTTCCAAATGTGTAATATAGCAATGTATGTTTCTTTGTCAACACATTACACAACAAAACCTGGCTTCAGGTTTAAAATCATTAACTATTTATGGTTGATGGAGTGGAGGGTATAAATGGTGGTTTGTGATGTCAGTCACAATTATTACACAGTGTGAAAGTATGTGTGATTTCTATAAACAGTAACTTTCATGGGTGCTGTGAGAACCAAGCCAAGGTTTACTGTAACCCTCCTAATTGAGGAAAAGTCAGTCACAAGTTGGAAAAAAATGAAGGTGTAATTATTTTCCTATCTCAGTTCACAAACCCTCTGAACCTATCCAAGGACCTTGTTAAGCTCTCTGGCTTCAGGACAGTCGCAAAGATTTGTGGATGAGAATCATGGTACCCTGAGATGTGGGAGGCCTCTACTGGCTACCTTGTCACAGGGAATACGCCTGGCTCATCTCATCTTGCAGCAGATAAGCTTTTGTTCCTTGGGATAGCAGTGGAATGAAAATGGTCCATCAACAGTCAAAGTGGTTAGTATCTTTCTCCAAGTCCAGTTTTTTCCCTTCTTTCTTCTTATTCCTTCTTTCTGTTTCCACCTTCCTCCTCTTCTCTCCTCCCCCATTTTCTTCTGTATTCCAAAAATATTCAAAGCCTCACAGCTTTATTTCCTGAGGAGTAGTCAACCTCTGTTCTATTTCATTAGTATTATTTTTTCTATAACAAAGTTCAAGAAATGTTTAAGACAGTGCACATGCACACAGGAGAGCTGCCTCAGGAATGATCAGGTGCTTTTCCCAAGCTCTTCCAGTCACCAGTCAAGAGGTGATCATTGACGTCCCATCACCACTGCCTTGGGGAGCTCAGGGCTTGGGGGTATGGGCAGCATTCTCAATTCCCATGCAGGAATGTGGTTTTTAAGAAAATAAATTCCTTCAGATTTTTGGACTTATATGTCTTCTATAACATTCACTACCACTAAGCCCTGGCTGTAAGTATTCTTTCTTTTTTTTAGGATATCTAGTAAGTAGGTGGGGTTTTTTTTCCCCATTAAAGGATACCAGCAATGGTTTGGAAAATACCATTGAGAATTTTGCAGCAGAGTTCTTTTTGAAATAACTGGAGATGGTTTGAGATGTGAAGACATCATTTGTTTGATGATTAGTACAAAGACTGGATGACTAGTATTGTTCTCTCGAGGACATGTGATGGTCATGGGGGTTTCAAGAAGACTCACAACTAAATAGGACGCATCAAAGGCCCTGATGCCATTGATTTCTTAGTGGAATGGCATATAAATGACTCATATGCATTTATACATTTATTTTTTTCTAATGTGTTTAGCCACCAGCAATATATGATTAATATTCCTTCTGGTGACTTACTAGTTGTAATTCTTTGCTCTGATATTACTTGGTTGTTTATAGTTATTATATATTTATTTTTAATGTATTACTGCCTTTATATATTCCAGCAGTTCCCACTTATCTCTGGGAGATACAGTCTATTAATAGGACCCCAACCCCCATACCAAACCTTATACATACTGTTAATATGTTTTTCCTTTTCATATGTCTATAATAAAGTTTAACTTATAAATCTGGCACAACAGGAGATCAACAAAAACAATTACCAATAAAATACAACAATCATAACAATGTAGTGGAAATCAAGTTATTTAGCACTTTGCATTACTTATTTCTGGAACTTTTCTTTTCCTATTATTGGACTGTGGCTGATGGCAGGTAACTGAAACCTCAGAAAGCAAAACCGTGTGTAAGGCAAAACCACCATATGCCACCTCATTTATGGTAGAAAACCTTACGATACCATAGCTCTACTTCTCCTTTCCGGCCTTTGTGTGAATGTTACATGGTTTACTTTTACATATGTCATAATCCCAAACTACTACATTAGTTTCCTATGGCATCTCTGTAAGTTTTCTATTGTTGCTTTAACAAATTACTATGAACTTAGTAGCTTAAAACAACAATTTTACTCACAGCTCTAGAGGTCAGAAGTCCATAATGACTACCACCGTGTAAAAGTCAAGGACTCGGCAGAGATGATTCCTCCTTAATTCTATGACGGATCATTGCCTTTTCCAGCTTCTAGACAGGGTGCTGCCCTCAATGATTTCTCATTTTCAAGGATCACAAGCCTTCACTGTCCAGTATCATGGAAAAGTGTTCTACAGTTTTATTATTTAGTTGTTTCGGACGGTGGCACAAATCTGATCGCTGCTAGTCCATCTTGGCCAGAAGTACAACTTGAGTTAAGAATTTATAGGCAATTTTAAGACCATAATCATTTTGTAGCACATTGTCTATTTCAATCTCCAAGAGGATGAAAGAGCAATTAACAATGACTACAGAAACTAATTATGGCATTGGAGTTAAAAGCCTTTGGGTTTAGTTTTGGATGTCTCTGGCTATATCAGTAGCAAAGGTTTTAGATGATGTTTAATATTTCACAGTCCCCAAGAGCCAAATATAGAGAAATGCTGATCCTAGACATGCACAGATAATTATAGAAATCAGCATTACCCAGAAAGGAAGAGTAGAGAAATCAGCTCATTTTTCTGGGTGCTAACTTTCTGATAAACCCATTTCTTAGCACTTTGCATACATTACTTGAAAGAAGTTGAGATTTTAACAGTGAGGGCACTAGGCACAGAGAAAGAGAGACAATCACTACGAATCAACCTGTAGTCATTTGCTACCAGATTAACTGCCCTGCCTTGAACAGTTCCTTGACCTGGGACAAAACCATTAAGAATGATTTGTATGGATGCCTAAAAGGCATTGGACAAAATCTCTTGTGTGAATTTTGGTAAACCAATGGAGAACCATGAAATCAGCTTAGAGAGATATACATCATGCAGAGAGGATCTAAGAGTCTTTTTCATGATTCTGAGCATCTCTGTGGATTTACCAGTAGTTGAGCAGAGTCACATAAGGAGGACTTTACAAACTGATGTTAGGGTCATCGCCAGATCCCAGTACAACATCTACTTATCGGATACCTACTGTGTGCCTGGCAATGCTCATGTCCAGTGGGAAACACTGGTGAACAAAAGTGACAATTGCTGTCCTGGAAGGGTTCATATGTAGAAGAGAGAAACTGCCAAAGCCATAGTCGCGTTAAGTAAGTGAACTATACAGCAGGATAAAAGATGATAAACGTTTGGAAGCAGGGCTATCCCTGAGGGTGTCAAGATATATGGGTGCTGGAGGGAGAGCAGGAAGGGCTACCAGGTTGTGATCTCAAGCAGAGTAGCCAGAGTAGGCTTTATCAAGAAGGGCACATGTAAAAGCAACACAACAAAGCTCAATAAAGATGAGGGAATTAGCCATGTAGATAAATGAGAGAGAACACTGCCAGAAAACAGAGCCACATGCGGCAGGGTATGTTTCTTCTGGAAGCTGTCTGTTGAGTTCTAAGGAGAATGAGAAGGCTGGTATAGCTGGAACAGAGTGGGTAAGGAAGAGCACAGAAGAGGATGGGCGGGACAGGCACACAAGACCAATGAGGCCTGTATTCCAGGAAAATGAACAGAACAACGACAGCAACTCTACACACCCTGCTAAATGGAACACCATCTGGATCACAGACCTCCCATGCAGGGAAGGAACAGACTGATGATACAGCAGGTTCCAGTGATCCCAACTATTTCGCTGCCTAGGGCTAGATCTGACTCACAGGTTGTGTCCCAGGGGCAACATGGCCCAAGTCCTTGGCTGCCAAGCTATCACAGCAGACATCTGGCCTTCTGCCCATCTTCACCAGGACTGTAAGAGCCTTCCTGTGACACATTCCACTGTAGTCTCTGCCACCTCACTGCCAGCATCCTAAAGAAGCATCACTAATCTCACAAGCAAAATATTACCTAATGATTAGCTGAGGCTGATGGCCAACAAAGTGACCACTATGACTTCCCGCTCCCACTCACCTCTGCTAGCTTATTGGAGTAGAACGTATCAGTTTATTTGATTACGAATGAAACTCTCAAGGAAGATGCAAGTAAGAAAACATTAGTTGCCTGATGAAATGCAGGAAAAAGCTTCATTCACAAATGGGAAGCTAGTGAGGATTTTGAGCTTCTAGGGAGAAAGAAGTTATGAAGATGAACTAATTATTAGTTGTCCATCCTAATTATCATTTTTATGCAAAAGGATGCCTATGACCTAACACAAAATACCAAGCAGGCTTACTTCCCTTCGGGTGTATCTCTAAATGAAGGCAACCTTCCTTTCTTTCTCAATAATAAACACAATTAGACTTCCCTTCCAGCCCATATCTTCATGGCTGGGAGGGCCTGGCCTATCCTGGCTCACCTAATATCCCTTACCCTTTGATTTCTCACCTGTTAACAAGAATCTTAGTTCAATAGTTCCAATCAAAGTTTCACGTAACGGTTCAAAGAAACAGTCCAGCCTAGGCAATCGTAAGACCCTCATACAGGTAGCTTCCTTCCTCATTTCAGCCTTATTCCGTGCGTGTGCAATCACCAGGCTCCAGCTCACAGGGAAGAAGTATTCTTTGTCCAGTTCCCATCCAACTCAATCCTACTCAAGCAGTGACAGCTCTGTCTGGCCTGCTCCATGACGCCACAGCCAAGCAGGACACTCTAGTAGCCACAGTGGCCATTCTGTCCCTGACTCCACTGAGTACTTCCCCTTTTCCACAGAGGGACTCGAGGCCCTTCTGTAGTAGTGGGTTACTACTGCTCGCAGTTACCCTGAAACATTACCCTACAAAGCTGCCTGTTTGTAGTGGATTCCTGAGTTCTCAGTGTCTTCCTAAGGATTTCCCCCTTACATGACACATACTATCTTGTACTAATCATCACACCATCAAAGACTACTCGAACCCTGTTCTTTTCTGACATTTCTGTGCCATAATTCACTTTAGCAATGAGAGTCTGGGTGCCAGTAAACAGGATGCTCTTGGCAGGCCCAGGTGTACATGACTGAGAGCCACCAGCTGATGGTGAGCATGGGGCACTGTGGCAGGGAGGGTGGAGGGATACTTAAATCCTGGACTTTTCAGTCTCCCCACACAGCCATCCTTCAATCCTGCTGTAAGTGGGTAGGATGTACGGGGACACTAGTGAGACCGAGGTAGGAGACAGCTTCCCCTGAGTCAGGCCAGGAAGGGACCCTTCATGGCACATAGGATAGGAGACAATAGAATATTCAGGACAACACTGTGGACAGGTGTTGGCAGGGAAAACAGCAAGCAGGAGATACTATCCTGGTTTTGAGGTACTGCCATTTTTCCACACCCCAACTAATGGTAGGCTGCACCACACTTCCAAGTGTCACTGTGACTCCTGACCAACTCACAGGCCAGAAGCACTCAACTGGCTGCAAAGCATCTGGGATGCAGGGCCCCGGGATTCCTGGGAGGTTCTACTTGCTGGCCTTGGTATTGGTCTTGTCCTGAGTTCTTACCTCAGGAGCACTGCCTGCTGTCCTGGGCCATGTGCTTGGACAGCTTTCCCTCAGACTCACAGCCTGCTGGGTGACACTTGAGCCCTCCCCATTCCAGCCATTTCTCCCTCTCCTTTCCTTCCGCTCCAGGATGAAGCACACTCTACTGTGTATCTGAGTCCCACTGCCAAGGACCAGCTGGACTCTAGGCTGCTTAGAACTTTCCCTGAGGCTAGGGCCTCCCCTGACTGTCATATAAATCTTATCATGTCCCTCTTGATACTCTCTGCCCAGCAATTGGCCAAGACTTGGGCTTCCCTGTTTGTAGAATGACACGAAAGGTTATGTTCTAGGTATGACTAGAGTTGGGTTGAAATCCTGGCTCTACCATTTACCAACCGAGCTATGTTGTATAGTTTGACTTGGTGTCACCAACTGTAACCTCGGGACAATATCCAGGTTGTCATAGAGAAGACTAACTGGGATCATGCAGGTTGGAAACTTTAAAAGCAAACATAGGAGTACTGCTCAATAAATGCATTAAACAAGTTTACTGCCACTATCATCATCTGATTAATTTATTAATTCTTTAAATGTCTGATACTCTCCAATATTTAACCATCTTTATGTTATTCTCCTTGCTTTGTAGGTTTTGAAGTTAGGTGACATTATATCACTTATGAATATGATTTAATTTCCTCTATTTAGTCTTTGAAAGTTTTCATGCTAAAATAGTAAGCATAACCTTGAAACATGACCCTGAAAAGTGCCTGTTTGTGGTCTACGTGTGGATGGGTGCTTGAAATTATGTGTGCAGGTGTGTGGGTGTGTAGGTTGTGTGGCAAGCAAATGTGTGCAAACATATAAGTGAGTGTGTGGATATGCATGTCTGGGTGTGTGAATGTGTGTCTATCCATGCCGATATGTGTACGAAAGTGTATGTGTTAAATGTGAAATCCTCATGTCCTCCAGCCAACCTGGACTTGCTCAGCTGAAGCAGGTTTGCGTCCTTGCCGAGCCAGCCCTATTTGGGCCACTCACCTCCATGTTTCTGCAGAAGGTGGCATTGGTGCCAAACAGGATCTGGCACTGCTCATTGGCGCTGTAGTGCATGCCCGGCAGCTTGTGAGGGAGACGCACTGCGTGCTGGCTCCGGGGGTCAGTGACCAGCAAACAGGTGCTAACTTTGGACCTGAAACAGCCAAGAGGCAAACTGAGTGCAAATGTCCTGCCCAAGTTTACACTTTAAATTTTCAGTACCTGGAACAATGCACATTCAAGTTATTCTTAGGAGGAGTACCCAGCCAGTAAGCACAAAGGATGGTGCTTTGTTTTCTTTTTGGCCTTTTTCCATTTGACCAAATGTGGATCTTTGCTCCAGAGGCAATAAGGAATCGGTCACTCAGGAGGGGTGTGAAACGATACCCAAAAGGCAAATGGACCTTTCCTGGGGAGTTTGATGAAGAATCTTTTAAAATAGATTACTAAACTGTCTTTAGAATATGGTTTTGAATCCATGACAAGATTTACCATGATAAAGAAAAAGCACAAGTTAGGGTTGTTCTGTTTTAAAAGAAATCAACATGATTATATCCAACTCCCTAGATCCTCTTGGAAGGCTTGCTGGGATTGGCAGATGAGCTGCCTCAGTGTCTCACCTGACTACATCTCCTGCTATCAAAGGCTGGAGAACCTTGCCTTCTGCAGGGGACTTCAGGGTGCCAGCCAGGCTGGGAATGTTCATTTACAATAAGAGACAGATTTCCCCAAAGTGGGCTTTATTAGGAAGGTAAAACATAAATGCTTTTAGTTTTCTCTCCCTAAAGTAAGGCAGATGAATAATAATAAAGATAAATAATAAACATATTTATATTATCAATATATTATATCATACAATATTAATATAATACAATAAAGATAAATAATAATAAAGAATACCTAGTGATTTGCCAAAGCTCCTAAAGCAAGGAGTTGCATCACATAATTAACATAACTGAGGCTAGGCTCTGACCCAATTTTAGACACATACTACTTGTCACCAGGGCAACCACCACTGTATATGTGGGCAATAAAAGTTACACGCCCCTTCCCCACTTGAGAGAGACAGAGAAACAAACCCACACCCTGCATATCCACTTGTCTCAGGGGAAGCAGCCTCCCTCCGTGGCCAGGAAACGCTTGGCTCCACAGCAGTCATCAGGTACCTTTAGCCTGAGTGCAGGTAAGGTCAGGGGACAGCAGGGAAGTACAATAGGTTTTCAACACAGGATCACTATGTTGACGTTTCCATCAATCAACAAGACTTGAATGGTCACCTGCCAGGTACTTAACATGTACCCAACGCATGCTTCAGAAGAAGCTCTTGCCTGTTCTAGGAAACTCTGAACTGACCACCTCTTCATGAACACTGAGGATTTGTCAAAAGATGTACACCTCCTCATACTTGCTGGACTGTGATCACTGTGTTTTGGGATAACTTTCTATAATATTGATACTACAGAATCATTCAAAGACTTACTTGAGGAAATTTTCCAGATCATCTCGACTGCAGGAGGACCAAGAGAGGTCACTGGGGTTCCGGCCTTTCACCCACTCTCCTGACATAATGTGAGACCGGCCAGCACAGGACGAGTGGTCATCGTCATGGTTCATCCCCAAACTGTCCAAAGAGAACAAGAAGGAGAAAGGCACACTATGGCACAGGTGTCTCATTATCAGGTCCAGGAAAAAGGGTACTACGTGCACTGAACATGGTAACATGATACCAGACGTCCCAAGCAGGCCACAGTCAGGAGATTATAGAGGAATAGAAGGGGTGGTGACTGGCTCACTTCAAGAGGGAAGACTGAAGAAAGAGACATTCAATGAAAATGAATGAACAAATTAACTGTGGTAATTAACCATGACCTTACTGTTCTTAATTCCTAAGTGTCTAATGATTAGTCTTGCTTTCTTACACTAAATACCCCAACTTTAGTGGTACAAGTGTTTTGTGTTCCTTAAAGATACAAGGGGTGATCAAAAAGTATGGGCTGTGTTTAAATTTTTAAAAAGTAAAGCCTGGGTTTTACACCGAGACCCTGTCTCAAAAAAGTTTTTAAGTATTATAGTAAAAGACACATTGCAATAATCTCCCTCAAATACAATTAGTGTATTACTTTTGTCACTTTTTGAAGCCAGCTCTAGAATCCTCATTTCTTAAAAGAGATATGATCCAGAATGCCTCCAATGCTGCTGTAAGAAATGCAGGCTCATAAAACATAAGGTAATGGTATATCCATATCCTTACCCACCTTATTCACCAGATCTGGCCCCATGGGACTTCTCTTCCTCAAAGTCTAAATGTCCATAAGGGGTAAATGTTCTAAATTGACCCAGGAGATTAAGACGACAGTGACTGTGCAAACAAAGATACTCATGAAAGAGGCCTTCCAGAACTGCTTCACGTCGAAGTGCCAAGAACAAACGGGTAAGTGTATTCCAAGCAAGGGGGAATATTCCGAGGGGGAATGAATGATGATGTGTCTATTATTGCAATAACTTTTAAGAATTTAAATATTCACTGATTTTTTTTTTTTTTTTTTTTTTTTTTTTTTTTTTTTTTTTTTTTTTTTTTTTTTTTTTTTTTTTTTTTTTTTTTTTTGTATTGTACTGCCTAAGTCATGATGCTAAGGCCTGGTGTGAATCAGCCACAAGTTTGATTTATCAAACAAATGTTCTGGGTTCAGAGCCATGAGTAATTTTGGCTATTCTTGTTTTTCCCATTTCTATGCCTGGGTCTACCAAGATTCCTTCTGTCACTGTTCCTCACCCAACTAAATCTGAAACGCTCCAGATGCCTGATTAGGCACAATGAGTGGCTGGCCACACACTGGGAGCCAAACAATGATCATTCACACACACGCCACCTTCAGGGTAAGCTGAGCTGCATATCACACAGATCCTATGGCCCATTGTTTGCTGACGTCTGACTCCCAGGAGAGAGACCAATGTACAGGAGGTCTGTTCCTCGTCAGCAATCCCAGGGGTATAGGAAAAAAACATGTATTTCAATTCATTCAAAAATATTTGTTATCAATTTCTCAAAAGGCAGGTAGTAGAGCAGAGGAAGAAGATAGAATAGTATATAAGACGCCATCCCTTGCCTCAAATCACCACCAGATTGGGTGAGGAGATGATTATAAAAAGGGTCCCAAATGCTTCTCTGGAGTCCCATTTATTCTAGGTTTTTCTCTTATGTCTCTGACCATCTCTCATCTATTCACCTGCTTGCTGCTTACTGCTAATGCCTCCCAGGTAAAAGCCTATCCTATTTTCTCTGCACACCCTGCAGCTACTCCCATGTACCTGGTGCAGCCTTGTTCGGCTGAACCCCATCTAGCATCAGATCAACTAAAGCCAAAGCCATCCATATTCTATGGAAAACACTCTGCCTCTTGACCCTGAACCCTGGGTCTTGGGCAAGCAAGGCCCTCTCTGACCACTTGTCCACTTCCATCAGTCCAGCAGGGTATACTTGTCAAGGATCTACCATACTTATTTTCAAACTCTGATGCCAGTGAGGTTTATTTTAATTCATACATTTAGCTACATGTTGGGCTAACCAATGAAAGACAACAGCAAAGGCAGAACTGTTGTTTTTATGAATGCTAATTCTAGTTAGTTTCCAAAAGACATGGCTGCCAAAATGGGTATGGGTGAGACAACTCTAAAAGACGAAGAATATATTGTAAAAGTCTGCTCCCAGACTGTTTCACAGAAGTCTTTTATGTTCCTGCCATAAATAAAAATAAATAGGTGAAAAACTGGATTCAAACTCTGGTTGTAATCATGCTTCAGATGAGGAAGGTGATTCAGAAATCTCTTTGGCAGATATCATCTTCTCATCTTTAAAAGGGCAGCTTTCAAAAAAGGAGGGGGGATTTCTCTTCCAACACAAAACTCGTGAAAGAAACTGCTTATAATATTTAAATACTATCCACCTGGGCCCACCCTGTGCACAAATACCTGATGGTGCCCTGGGACCCTGCCCCATGGCACCACCTCTTCCTACACACGCACTCACTGGCATTCCATGGCCATGTGCGTGCTGCCACCCACACACCACTTCTTGTGCTGGACTATAGTAAGACATCTGCATATACAACCTGTAGCAACACTGGACTAGTGGCTTGACTGAGCTCTAAAGACATCCTGATTGTTGTGCTGTCCACAGAAGACACAGGACAAGATACAAGGACTTGGAAGAAGAGACTTGACATAAGTTAATGGGGGTAGAGAAAGAGGCCATCAACATTACCTAAGCTACAACCAACAATAGAACCCTGGGGAAATGAGGCAATAAATCACCTGCAAAAAATCCCGAAACTCCAGAAACTGGTACCATAGGTCCTGAAGCAGCAGACCTTACAGGAAATGAAGTCGAAAGAAAAGTGGACCTAATGGCAAAAAAGCTCAAGGATGACACACAAGAGATGCTCAAAGAGCTCAAAATGGAGTTAATCAAAGAAACCATAGCCACTATGGACAATAAGTTAGAAGAATATAAAGAAAAAACATAGAGATATACAGGCAGGGCAAGAATTGAGAAATAGAAAGAATAAAGCTAAACACCAGCATATAAAAAAAAAAAAACTCACATAAAAGAACAGGAAACCAGCTTGAATATCCTGTAATGATAATACAGCATGTAGACTATATTTAAAACATTATAATACTATGTAATAGTTAAAACAGTATAGTATTTTCATAGCTTAAGTTAAAATAAAAGTTGTAAGGGCCCTAAGTATAATTTCTTGATGTTTCTCCACTTGATCCAACTTTTTGGGTTAAATGGTCAGTTGGCAATTTAGAGCTTCCACAGTATTTCCCGTGTGTCAGGAGCCACCATTCTCTCACTGCAGACCTTGATATCAAACTTAAGATGCTCAGCTCTGTGTTTCCACAGCATCTTCCCACTCACCTGCTTCCCTCCGGGCAGCCTCTCCTTAATGATGGGCACAAAGGAAGCACCCGCTAAATATTTAGCAATTAGATTATCATATACTGAAGAAAGTGCCACAGATTGAAGAACCTATCTATGACAGGTATGTTAATTTAATACAGTCGTCGACCACTCTGCAGAACAGTGGAAAGTATTTCTGATTAGAGTCCACCTGGTCCTCCTGTCTGGCTGTCAGGCCTGTCTACCTACTTAAGGTTAAAGGAAAAACCAGAAAGTGACCAATAAGAATAATTTGGGTATATTTCCAATGGTTATTCTGCTGAATAATGTGAATCCTCCTTTTTAACATACTTAGCTTTTAAACTTTGTTTTAGTGGGGAACAGGAATGCTGATTTATATGCCAGAACACAGGAAACCAACTTCAAATAAAAAGTTTTACAAATATATTCACTCTGTACACAAGATCCAGTCTTCTTACTTTTTCCTCTCAGTGGGATTCTTTTCTTGAGCCATACTTTTTAAACTTTATTTTATACTAAGAACATCTAATGAGATCTACTCACCTAATTTGGAGGTGTACAATACAGCATTGTTAACAATGGTTATATTGTTGTATAGTAATCTGGAAACCTTATTCATCCTACTTATCTGAAACTTGATGTTCACTGACTGCTCTCCATTTTCTCCTCCTCCTGGCCCCTGGCAACCACCATTTCACTCTTCAATTCTATGAATTTCAATATTTTTGATAACCTCATGAAAGTAGAATCATTCAGTTTTTCTCCACACCTGGCTTATTTGAAGGTGCCTCAAAAAATTAAACATAGAATTACCATATGATCCAACAATTTTGCTTCTGAGTATTTATCCAAAAGAAGAGAAATTGGTATCTCAAGAGTAGATTTGCATTCTCATGTTCACTGTGGCATTGTTCCCAGGAGCCAGGATGTGAAAACAACCTAAATGTGTACTGCTGAGTGAATGGAATAAAATGTGTTCAATGTATCCAGTGGAACATCACAAAATAGACAAAAATGATTCACATGCAACATGAATGAATCTTGAAAACACTACATTAAGTGAAATCAGCATTTTACTTCCTCCGTTCTGTTAGCCCATATTACTTCCCTCCTCCCAGCCTCTGTTTCATAGTAATTTCCAATAGAACTGGCCGGCTATCTTAGTCCCTCTGACATCTCTACAATACTAGACACCCACAACTGAAGGAAGTAGAGGTTTACTTTTGTCCCTGGTTTTGAAAGGTCTCAGTTCTCCTGTGGGTAGCTGGCAATGCACAAGGGCGTGGCAGAGGGCCTGGCCAGAGAAGAGCTGCCCGTCCTATCGTGGCAAGAAGCAAAACGAGGGGGAGGGCGGAGCTAGCAAGGGAGGCATATGCTCCTAGGTAACGCCCCAGGGACCCACCCCTTCCAACCATGTGTGACCTCATGACAGGATGCGAAAGCAAGAGCTTGATCCACTTGATTCAATTAAACCCCACAACCCAATCACCCCTTCAACTACATGAGGATTTTGGGGGCACATTCGAGTTCCAAGCCCTAGTATTTTTTTCAAGTATATTCATCAAAGGAAATCAAAAGTTGAGCACAAATGTCACATAGTTTGATATCTTTAAATAAAACTGATGATGTCTTCAAGATGGCTAAACTCCTGAAATTTTTGATGGATTTCAGCAAATTGTGAAATGTATAGAAGTTACAGAAATAAAATGTCTCATGAAAAAAAAAAAACTCACCTCCAGCTTCCATCTTACAATAAAAAGGTGCAACCACTGCCTTGAACCAGATTAAACCGCTCTGTCTAAAGTCTCACTCTGAGTCACGGTCTCTACATTGAAACTAGTCTTGCCAATGAAAAAAATGAGGGGAATCCAAGGCCTCTTTATATTAATGATGTGAAACATTTAGGAAGCATAGCCCAAGAGAAGGGAATATTTTGTCTCTTTAGGGAACATTAACGACTCTTTCAGAAAGCGTAAGGTTCTGGAATTCTGTTTGGGTCCTCAGGGAGACCATCTGAGAACTTATGCCAGAGACCCACTTCCTAAGTCATCTATTCCTGACATTTTCCTTTACAGAAAAAGAAAAAAAATTCCTTTGGTCCAGTCTCAAGGCAAGGCATTACAAGTTGCGGTGTGACAAAAAGCCAGTGTTACCGAGTTTACACACTCTTCAACTAGACACAGCCTTATTTTATTTCCCAAAATGGCTGAATCCCTGTAGGGAGGCAGCTATCCCTATTGGAATTCTCTGAAACATCTTTCACCACTGCCAACAATTCAGCCAGGATCAGAAGCATCTTCCACCTTAGATCACGAGACCTTTTCAAACCTGGGCCACAACCATATGGGAAAATCAATAATCCAATAAATTGTCTTTGCACTATGACAAAGCTCCTCCTGGCCTCCTCAGCTGAAACCTCCTGAGCAACCAGAAGATGGGCTTTCCCCAACAACAAAGATGTAGGTTGGAAACCTCTGTCAGAGCGATTCAAGCCCTGGGAGGGTGGGCTCACCACACTGGGAGGAATGTTAAGCGAGAAACCACTTCCAAGTTTTCTCGGGTGGACAGATTGATTATAAAATGAAAGAGGTTCCTTTCCACACATGATGGGACTCTCCTGGCCAGTGGACTTGATCTACAAAGGTGCTCAAAAAGTGGATTGTGTCACTGACAACTCCATGTTCCTTATGGGATCTGACCCAGCAGGAGCACTCTGTGTTTGGTGAGTGCTTGACTCTGGTAGCCCTCAAAGGAGGAATGTTTCGGTCAGCAAGATCAGCCAAGAGTGGCATTGTTGGCTTTCTAAAGCTTGTCTCTAATACAAAGCATGCTTGATCTGGTTTAAAATGTTCAAATGCTAAGTAAGTACCTCATAAATTTACAGTTTGATGAACTAGTATTGGGCTGGGAGTCTCAATATTTGAGGTTTATATAAACTACTGTTTAGGTTATTTTTAGCTTAAATTAAAGAATACCTGACTGAAAATTCCATGTTATTTTAGGTTTTTGTCCCAACACATCTATTATTTCTGGCAATGTTATATTTAACAAAAACGTGAAGTGTTAAGTACGTACAGTACTTTTAACTCAAAATGACTGTGGGGTTGAGGGCACAGATGGGCCTCATGTCACATGTCATCAGACACAATAATAACTTAATGGCCTGGAGCTGATTTTTATCTCAAAACAAAATAACACATTGCTTCTGTATTTACTTCAGGAAATCCCAAGCATACTGTGGAGGGAGTTCTGAAAGAATTCCCACAGTGCTCCACCCCTTCTGCCCTACCCCAGAAGTCACAAGCCACAGGAGATGGTGAAGAATTCTAGGTTTGCTGCATCTGCCATTTTAGAAGCTTCCGCCTTCCCTGGCTCCAAGCCTACATGTCTCTGAGAAGCTTTGGGATTCCAATCTCAGGTACAGGAGTCAGGTTTGGCCTATCCTCAAAGCAGTCTTGGCTGGCTTTGTGAAATGAATGCTTGCGGTGGGATGAAGAATCCAGAGAAATGCTCCAGTGAACACGGCCTCTCTTTTGGAAAAGTGGTAGCTGGCTACAGCCCTGTTGGTAGCCTTGTGGGCGTGATGCCTGACTGAGGTGCAGTAACAAGAATGCCCATGGCAGTTTCTAGAAAATGGTGTTGTTTTGTACTGGCTATTATTAATTAACACAATAATTCACACACCAGCTCTTCACTAGAGGAAAATTCTTCAGTGTTAGTACCTCTCAACCCAGAACCACACTGTGCTCTTAAGCTTTTGCTATGCATAAACTCTAGTGGGTAACAGGCACACTCAATGATAACAGGCTATGATCATCAATAATCTCATCGCATCGATGAAGGACAAGCCAAGAGGCAACAATAACATCAAAATTCTCATCCTAGAGAACTTAAAAAAAAGGAAAGAAAGGAAAAGAAAGAGAGTCCAAGAGCTCTAAGGGTCTTAGTAAATAATGCCAGTACTCAAACACATGGAGGGGGTCATCATAGGTACAACTCCTGTACAAATCTTGTCAATGACAACACCCATTAAAAACTACAAGAAATTCCGAATCCCCAACGAGCGAATAATGATCAACAGATGCTCTAATGGGTAAAATCACAGTAGGTGAAAATGGACAATACACATACAATACATAATATCTGCATTAGCTAACCAGAGTATTCCAATAACAACACATTCTAGTTCTTGAAAAACAATGCATTTATATTATTTATACTGATATTTATAGGATGTTGACACCAGGTATATGACTGAAATCAAGCCTCCCCTCTAAGTTGTCCCACCTGCATTGTGTGTTCAAATGAATATATGTGTACTTACATTTACACAGTAGGCTCAGATCAGGTGAGGTTTTAATAAAAATTAAACCAATTTTTTCAAGGGAAGGAAGAAAAAAAAAGGAAAAGAGCAAAGCATGGGGGATTGTGCCTTTTCTTCTAGTCAACAGCTTAGCTCTGAGCCTCAGTTCCCCATCTCTGACAAAACAGGGATCCTAACACTTAAAAGTAGTTCATTCAACAAACATCCCAGTTTGGGGTGCTGAACACCTGAAGGTTATATCCTGAAAAAATGGAGGCAATGAGCCTGTGAGGAGACATTCACCAAGAGAACTGCTGGCTAACAAAAGAAGTAGGGCGATGATGTACAAGAGAAAGGTCTGCAGCGGGTGACCTGAAAAGTCTCCCCAAGGTTGGACACAGTCTGCATTTCTTCTGCAATGAGCTAAGAGAACCAAATGTGCCCATTCTACTAACTGTGGTCCAGGAACCGCAAGCATGAGATGTCTGAAGAAACCACCTTCACAGAAGTCTTAAGTGACCCATCTGCTCTGGGCGGGTGATAATCCTGCTCAAGATTGAAGAGTTTTAGGGTACCTTTGAGGACAATCATATACAACCATCCATCTAGATTATGCTTCCTTCTTCGTATAAAGGGCTTGAGGGTAGTGGACTGGGATACAATGGGGTAGTGGACCAGCAGCAGACCCAAACGGGAATGCAGGAGGGTCCATTCTTGTTGGTTCTCCATGCATTGTGGCAGGCTAAAGGTAATAAAGGTTCAAGGGATGTGAGCCTACAAGGCTAATGCTACCAACTCTGTAAAATGCTATGTTGTGGCCTTCAGAGTTCCTATAGGCTCACCTGCACCAGCACCCTTTGTCTTGCTTCCATATGAAAAAGACAGACCACACACAGTGACCTGGTCTCACCTCCCTGAGTGCCACTAGCAGTTACAGTAGGGATGGGCACATGGCAGGCCTCAAGTACTAGCTACAAATTAAACAAACATCTAGATCCATATAACAATCTATTCTTGCTTAGATCCATAATGTCCTCCGTAAGGGTCAAGAGTTCAGAGATAGGGCTTTCAGAAGGTGACTGGGTCGTGGGGGAACTAGACCGAACCACTGATGAGTTCAGAACCAAATATGATATTAGGAGATAGGGCCTACTTAGAAGAGGGTGGTCACAGAGGGTGATACCTGGGAAGATATGTTCTTGCCCACCTTCTCTTCCTACAGTGCTGAGGGCATTGAATGACAGGGGGTCCCAACCTTCAATTCTAAGAGGACACCTGTGAAAGAACACAGCTGAGGAAAAGAACACAAAATGTTCCTCTTTGGAGACACAAAATCCCGAGGTTCTGCTGAGAAAAGGTTGTAGTGCAGAGCATGCTGGATCAAACACCTAACTTTGCTGAAGGAAACTGGGAGACCTGGTTAGAAGATGAGATGACACTTTCTTCTCAGGCTCAAGAGGAATTCTTCTAACGACGATGCAAGCACTGGATGAGACTAGGGCAGGAAACAGCAAGATGGTGAAAATCACTTGAGCTATAGAACTCCTGCAGATGAATGGTAAGTGTAAGCGGGGAGTAATTTCCCACTTTTCAAATACTCACGGACACTGCAAGTCTTTTCATTTCCTGTAGAGTGCTACAGAGGTAAGCATGCCAGAAGGCCAAGGGGAGCTCTCCCCGCTCAATGCAAACTCTGGGATCTCACAGCCTGAGAAGGGGTAGGGAGGGAGAGATGCGGATCTTTCCCTTTGTACCTCCACAGCCCAGCCCTCAGTGATGTCTTGTGCCCAGGGGACCTATTTTCTCCTGCCTCCATTGATGTCCCTGATTCAGAAGAAATGCTGTTTACCATACCACCAAAGCAATCTGCATCTTAACATTGTTAGCCTCTGCACATCCACCTGGATAATTACAATGGCTGGTGTGACAGGTATCATCATGGTGGCTGACAGAAGGAGGCAAAGTGACACTGCATTACCATGGGGGATTTTGTTTGCTTCATTCCCTTAGGTGTGGGGATTCAAACACTGCTTGTGTGCTGAAGGCTGCTGCTCAGTCAGATTCAATCTTGAACATGCACAGGACACTGGGAAGGCCCAGGGCACATATCCTAACCCATTCGTGGTCTTATTTATCCACCAATGTGAATTTCACCACCTGTCACATCAAGGGACACACTTTCAAGGTGCAAAGATGGATCATCCAACAGAGATGTGGAACACAGTGGCCAGAGTAAGAACAATACTTAGAGTAGGGACAGGAGATGCTGCACAATGAAAGCCTTTGTTCATGAAGCAGGAGTCCCTGGGAGGAAGGAGAGAGCTGCTTTCAATGTGCCTGGCACTACCTATCTGTACACCGATATTACCTCACTAACTTGTGATGACTGTGCCCACTCCGCAAATGAAAGAATGCAGGCAAAAAGAGGTATATGGTAAAGCATAGTTTGAGTTTGTACAACCCCATGCTCTGAGCCTCTGTACACAGCTAAGCTCTTTGAAGATGCAATCTGCCCTCATGGCCAAGGGCAAAGGCTGGTTTCTGCTGGCCAGACAAGAGTGAGAATATGAGAGGCAGGGAGCCCCAAGATACTGCAGACTGCACACATCTAACATGAGATGTTTGAAGCCAGTGGGAAAATCCCTTTTGGGGTTACAGATAAAGAACTGGAGGCCACAAGGGAGACTCAAGCTCTGCTCTTAGGGCACAGGGCTCCCCAGCAAGATGGCTACATAGAAAAGCAAGGAGCTTTCCTCGGCCCAGCTTGAAGGAATCTCTGTTCTCTGGAAACCAGCTTCAGGGGAACCCAGAGCCTTTTGAAATCCAAGCAGTGGGTTCACAGTTATTTCCTTTCTTGAGTATCTCCTACTTCTTTAATTAGAAGTACAGGCCTAAGATAGTAATAGTATCCGCCCTACCCTCCAAGCGTTCCAAATACACCTAAGGCTCAGGGCTCAAGGGTGGGAAAGAGTCTGGAGTCTTTGAGAGAACTGTCCATGATGTTCAAGTCCCTTTCACACTATTTGGATAGAAAGTACATAATCCTCTTATCTACTTCATACCAAAAAGCTCCAGATGACTTCATATCTAATAAAATGCAAATGCTATGAAAATAGTTGCTATTTTACATTGTTTGGGGAATGACAAGAGAAAAGTCTGTATATGTTCAGTACAGGAACAATTTTTTCTCAAATATGTCTCAAATATCTGTGACATATCCAAGACCATGAGATACTGAGCGACTAGGGAGTGGTATCCAGGAGCCTGGGATGTTGGAATTCAAAGTTCTTTGTGATATTTCTGTTCTTTCCTTTTTGGTACCTTAAATTTCTGCCCATCAGAAACATACTGCCAAGAGGCTGTTGCTCAGGTTATTAACTCTTTCTTTTATTTCTGGTGCTAAGAATGAAATCCAGAACTTGTACACTGAGCTACGTTCCCAGCTCTTTAACCAACTTAAAAAAAATTGAGACAGGGTATAAGTAACTCAATTATCCAGGCTGGCCTCAAATTTGCAATCTTTCTGCCTCTGCTTCCACAGAGCTGGGACTCTGGGCATGCCCCACAACACTTGTTCTAACTCCTTTTGTACTTCAGAGGGAGAGGAAGCTCTTGTAGCCCCTACATCTGAACCTATATGGAGGCCAGCATCAAGAACAAAGGTGCCAGTCCAGGGTCTCCCATCCAGTGACAGTGAGCTCTCCCAGGGGGCAAGGCCTCCTGAATGTCGGTCTGAAGTCAGATTGCTCATCAATCTCAAAGGCACTTCCTTAACTCAATCTCATCACAGAAGACAGAAAAGAGACATCAAACTGGGAATTACTCAAATCCTCTCTGTGGGCCACAGGATAAAATTTATTTATAGTTTGACACATCTCACAATCAGTTCTCTTTTTAAACCAATATCTTTTGGAGGAACTATAGCCAGTCCTCTGTATCTATGGGTTTTGTATCTTCAGAACTAACCAACCATGTACAGGTCATATTTGAAAAAAGAAAAACAAACAGTATCTATAGCAAACATCTATAGGCTTTATTTTCCTTATCAGTAACTCCCTAAATAAAATATGCCCTACTCCAATTATTTACACAGCATTTACATTGTATTACGTATTAGAAGTCACCTAGCAATCACTTAAATTGTACAGGAAGATTCCATAATTTTATGTATTACATAATTTTAAATATAGGACTTAAGGATCTGTAAATTTTGGTATCCAAGGGGTAGCCTGGGACCTATTCCCTGTATATATCAAGAGCTGACTTTTACTTAAAATAATATTCTAGATAAATTGATTTTTGTACCTGCATTTCCCCCAAAGAACAAAGGACAATGGGAGGTTTTTGTTTGTTCTTTTTAAACACTGCTACCCCTTAACCACTAGACTTAGCAACTTTGATACCTTAGAAGCTTAGATTTAATGAGCTTTCCAGGGACAAACATTAGCAACCGCTAGACTTCTTAGGGAGGGTTTTTTTTTTTTTTTCTAAGCCAATAGAAAAAGCCTGGCTTGAGGCACTCATTAATTTATTCAATAGCTAAAAATAAATACATAGCAGAAATTCAAAGGATAGCAATCCGCATGAAGAAGAAAACTGAACTTTCTCTCCCCACACCACTAGCTTCCAAAAGATCCCTGCTGCCCTCCTTAGAGGCAATTTCTGTCACCATTCCTCTAGGGCAGTCTTAATGGGCATTGGAAACTAACCCCCTGTGCTTCCCCTACCTTCAAAGGCTGCTGCTGCAGATGAGAGGATTAGCTGACCTGCAGGAGGGGCCACTGCCAAGAGAGAACCTGCTGCTTTCCAATGTTCAAAGACCCCTCCTGGACATCAAAGGGCACAGGATGCTCCAGGCAGTAGAAATCCTAAGGACAGGATTCTTCCTGTTTCCTAATGACCATTACCCCCTTCCTTTCCTTAAAACCACACTTCAGGATGTTATTTATGACCTAATTATTGGGACTTTGCCTTTTCCGTCCTGCACGGGACTGGGGAAAGGATGGAGACAGAAATACGCCCTACTCCATCCTCCTCCCAGGCCTGTGAAGTACTTAGGGTAGGTCAAGGAGTGACACCGGCCCCTGGCCAACTCTCACGATATTTGAGTAGCCATTGCTCACATCCTTCACCTATCTGGAGATACTTTCAGTTTAAATCTAAAATGTTTATCCAAAAATTTCATGTTTTGGAAAGTGATTGGATGATGGAGGTGCTATACTCATCAGTCAATTAATCCACTGATAATTTCGTTGCTGTTAGAAGGTGGGGCTTGGTTGTTCTCTGGGAGGGTGGGGCAGGTGATCTAGGAGGGCTTTTGTAAGGGGGACAGGATCTTGCTCCATCGTCTAAGGTAGACTTGAACTCACTAAAAAGCCAAGGCTGGCCACAGACTCACAGCAACCCTCCAACCTCAGGCTCCTGCGTGCTGAGATAACAGATGTGTAGCACCACAACCAGTTTATGTGGTACTAGGGAATTGAATTCAGGGCCTTGTGTTGCTCGGCAAGTGTTTTAACTGCTGAGCTATGCCCTCAGCTATGGAAGGGTACATTCTCGCTCCTAACGCCTTTCTCTCTGCTTCCTGGACGCTATGTGATGAACACCTGTTCTCTCTCAGGCCCTTTCACCATGCCCTTTCTGTTAGGTAGAAAGCTAGACATCAGCAGGATTGGAGACAGGCACTTAATGGCTACATCAAGAGGAAAGATGACATAATTCTTTCCATTTATTTTTAATTATTGGCCATACAAGCTTATAGTTTCAAACTTTAGTTCAAAAAAAGATAACATTTCCTATGCATCAGCATGCTAACTTCCATTGGTTTGGTTTAGCCTAAGTAAGCAATATAAAAGACGATTTTATCAGTGATTCTGACATACTATTTATATTAATGGGACATTTTTCTAATATGAGAAACCCAGAATACATGTAAATAATACTCAAATAGGTAAGATAATGGGGTTGGGGGGTGGGGAGAGTTAAAAAGGGGAGGGGATTGTAAAGTTTATGTGACATATATGTGCACAAAATTCTCAAGATCAATGTAAACATTGTGTATCTCATATAGATAGATAGATAGATAGATAGATAGATAGATAGATAGATGTAGATGTATTTTTTTTTCTAAAAGAAATGGCGGTAAAAAGAAGTGATGGAAAGTGTAAGAGGAGGGGCCAAGCGGGAGGTATTCCAATCACTGATAATGGATACTGAATGGCTGAAGGGAACTATGGGACCCTGGCACCTCTCTTTATTCCTCTATCTCTTCTTCGCCACTATGAGGTGAGCAACAATCTCCACCACATGCTGTTGCTGTGATGTATTAACTCAACACAGGTCCAAAAGCAATGGGGACAAGCAATCATATATCAAAATCTCTATGTTATAGTTTGAATTTGGAACATCTCCCAAAAGCCTTGTGTATTTGGAAAGTGACTGGATCGAGGAGGTTAATCTGATCACATGGATTAATCCACTGAGGATTTCCTGGGCTGAGGAGGTGTGCCCTGTTCAGAGGAGGCAGAACACTGGAGTTTAGCCCAGAAGGGGTAGATCACTGGGGCAGTACCTGGAAAGCTCGAGGTGTCCTTCCTCCAGCACATGGCTTCCCCATCTGCCATTCCATGAAGAATTCTCTGGCTGCGTCCCACCATGTGTGAACTATAACCTTTTGAAACTGAGCTATAATAAATCTTTCATCCTTTAAGTTGTGGATGTTGGGTATCCTGTCCCAGCAATGAGAAGGCAACTGAGACAGAAATTGGTATCAGAGATGTGAAGTCCTTACTGTGACTTTACCTGACCATATAGTTTGGAAGCCTTTGAAATTGAAGGAGTTTAGAAAAGTTTAAAGATGCTGGCTAGAGAAACATTGGAATAGTGTAAACCAAGCTTGTTGGGAGATTCGGACCAGAGCTCAGAAGAACAGAATGCTGTTAGAAGTGTAGACCAGAAAGGCTGGGCTCAAGAAATTTCAGTTAAAAAGAAGGAATTTATCAGGAATTTGTCTAAAAACTGTATGTGTTACAATATGGGGAAAATGTATCTTTATTTTGTCCTGTCCAGAGACTTTGACTGAAACCAAGATTAAAGGCACTGGACCTACTTAATCTGGTAGAGGAAGAAATTTCAAAACAACCCAATGTTCAGGCTATTATATGAGTTCTGTTTGTGGCTTTTAGTCAGCTCTATAATGAGAAGCAGAAGAAAATGCCAGCTGTGGCTGTTAAAGAGATTAGCATTAAAAAGAAGCTAAGAACTTGCATTCAGGACAAGAAAATGACACCTCTAGGGTGTGTCAGGAATCACCATGATCCCACCCTTTATCAATTAAAGGGTAGAAGTCAAAAGACTTTGTTTTGGTCCAACTGCTGTCTATACTCCTATTCCTACATTTTGGAATGGGAATGTTTACCCTGTGCCATTGTATATTGGAAATGTTTAACTGTTCTTTGGTTTTCACAGGAGCACACAGCTAAGAGTGCACCTTGGACCTAAGAGGAGACGCTGGACTTGGGCTTCTTAACAGTGCTGAAACTTTGGCTACTCTTAAAGAAGCACTAAAAGCCTTTGCATAAGGAGGTGGACATGAGTCTTTTGTGGGCCAGTAGTGGACTGTTATGGTTTGAATGTGAAGTGTCCTCCAAAAGCCTCATGTATTTGGATGCTGTATAGTACCATTGAATTTGAGAGGTGGGGGCAGGTCAGAGGGGGGAGGACAGAAGGAGTGGATCACTGGGCCAGTACCTAGAAGAATAGCTCCACCCTTCCTACAGCACTTGGCTTCCCAATCTGCCATGCCACGAGGAGCTCCAAGGCCATGTCCTGGTACGTGTGTTCACCACTGCTGGCTGACCATGTATGGTCTGTGACATTCTGAAACAGTGAGCTAAAATAAATGTTTCCTCCCTCAAGTTGTGGCTGTCAGATATTCTGTCCCAGCAACAAGAAAGTAAAACACTTGGGTTTGTTTTTGTTGTTTGGTAATGGAGATTGTATTGAGTCCTTCTTACTGAACTAAAATCCCCAGTCCTAGGACCAGAGAAATGGCACAGCAGTTAAAGTGCCTGCCTTGCAATGTAAAGCCCTAAGTTTGATTACCCAGCACCACATAGAGCTGGGCATGGTGGTGCATGCCTGTAATCTCAACACTAGGGAAGCTGAGGCAGGAGGATTGCTGTGAGTCCAAGGCCGGCCTAGGCTACTTAGCAAGTTCAGAACCAGCCTGGGATACAGAGTGAGAATCTGTCTCAAAAAAGAAAACAAAAAGAAAAGAAAAAGAAAAAGAAAAAAAAAACCCAAACCTCCCAGCTCTCTATATATTGAGTTACTCAGGTTGGGCTCAGACTCACGATCCTTCTGCATTAGCCACTTAGTGTGTAGGGATTATAGGTTATGTACCACCATGCCTGGACCGGGCATTTATATTTTATAGGGCCTCCCAAGTGAGACCAGTGCAGCACGAGGGCTAACTGCAGAATCAGACTACTAATACTCCAGCCAGGACCAACATCACAGCACTGGGCTATCCCCGAGCTGAAGCTCATTTTCATGCAGCCTCCAGGCACAGAATTCCCCACCTGCCTTCTCAAGAAGCACTGACCAAGCCCATCTTCATGATGCAAGTTCAAATATTTAAGATCTTTCTCATGTCCCCATTAATCTTTCCTCTCTTTGCCCACAAAATCCAAGAAGTCCAAGTTAACAGCCAAAACAAGAATTCTTGGCAAAATATTAGCCAGACAACACAAGATTCAGGACTATTACTTCTTGGTTAATAACAGTCAAAATTCTGACATTTATTTCTATCCAGATTCCAAAATTTTAAGGTGAGAGCAGGGAAAGCATTAGTATTGGCAGTTTCCAGACACAGTCAAACTGCAAGGATCAAATATTTCATCTGCTAAGTCTACCCTGCTGAAAAATATTCTAAGGAATAGACAAGTTCAGGAATAGTAAAAACACTATTGCTAAATTACTAAATATAGTAATGTTGCTTGACCAGGGAAGTACTTAGAATGGTGTTGTTGGGCAGTATTACAGCTATGAGAACATGATAGGGTGTATCTAAACAAATTGCTACTAAGTGACACAACCTTACAGGAACACAGTCATGTACAAAGTGTGATCAAGATATACAGTGAGTGTTTAAATTCTTTTCAAATTAAGTATAGTAAAAGTCACAATCTCATTAATCCTCCCTCAAAATATTTCTGTTTGGTAATAACACCCTGATTTCACCACTCCTTCCACTTTCTGAAGCAGCAGGGGAAAACCTCTCTACAAGGTACAATAAAAAAATATGGTGAATGGTGCATGCTGCTGCTTCATAAAAGGAAAGGCAGGCCTGTAAAAACACCGCAATGTGTTGTGATCTAGTCTATTCACCAGGTCTGACACTGTGTGACTTTCTGTTCCTCCTCAAAGTCAAAATGACCACGAACGGTAAATGTTTTGAATCCATTCAGAACATCGAGGAAGCCACCACAGCATGAAAAGACACACAGGAAAAATGACTCTCACAGCTGCCTCAGAAAGTGGCAGGAGTGACATGATGTATTTGAAGTGAGGGGGAGAATTTGGAGAGGGATTAATGGCAATGCATGTTTTACTGTTTTTATTTTTAAAAACGTAAACATTCACCATATTGTTTGTCACAATTTGTAAGTGCTTGGTTGTTGACCATGGATGGAAATATCAATATGTGGTGTATAACTCTGGATATTGTATAGAATTACTGTTTTTCTTTTTCTTTTTTCTCTTTTTTTTTTTTTTTTTTTGAGACAATATCTTGCTTGGTAGCCCAGGCTGGCCTTGAACTCACAACAATTTTCCTGCCTCTGCTTCTCCAGTGCTAGGATTGCAGGCATTCACCACTACACTTAATCAGTTCTCTAGCACTAAGTGTTTGCTTCTGAATTTTGTGGGCATTGTTACTGGTCTCTCTGTATGTGTGTTCATGTCTGGGTTGGCCTGCCTGTCTCACTAGCATGCCTTAGGCTATTCTTAAGAAATGGTTCTTATCCTTAAAAAAAATCTTCACTTCCCCTAGTAAAAATTATAGCTTTTTGCAATAATCACTACTGTGTAACTGCCATTCAATTTACAGGATAAAAATATATTCTTTTGGCCAACTTAATGATTGTGTACACAACTTGTCCTCAAACTCTCTCTGAATTTTGGCTCAAAGGAACTATCATGTTCTGAGGATGGAATGTGGTTTCAAGTAATGCCAAGTCTTGCATAAGTGATAATTGATATTTTTACTAGCGGCAACTTTGTAGTTGATAATGGGTTATTAAAACAGGAAAGGCGGCCCTGCCCACAAAAATCTCATTTGAGAATGTAAAAGGTATTCCAGACAAAATGCCTCCAGTGTCAAGAAAGGGTAGTTCCAGCAGGTTCTGTGTATTCTAGAATGTACTGTCCGGAGAAGAAAAAATGGAGAGCTTCAAAGGTGCCCCATGTTCCAGCCTCTCTCTGTCTGTAGTCTCTCCCTTGATCTCCGGCTACATGCTAGAGACACAAGACTCAATTTCAATCTGGAGTGATTTTGGAATCAAATACAGCAAGAACACTAAGCTGTCCTTTCCCATTTCCTTTTCAAAAAAGAATTTTGATATTGGCTTTTATTTAAATATCTGCTTTCAATTTACGTCTACAGAAGAGATTAGCATGAAAGATGGCAAGTCAATAGAACACAGCTGAACTGACCCAAAACAAGAGCTGTCGAAGGAACAGCCTTCTGTCCTTCTCTTTGTCACTCTTCTCCCAACCACAAAGCCAGAAAGTTTTTTCATCTCCTCCTGGTAGGATGTCAGTGAAATTTCCCTAAATTAGAGGCAACAGAGGAATTGTGCATCTACATGGTTCCACCTTCACTCCATTTTTCAGAACTTTAAAAGAATCCTGCTACTCCAGGAAAATGAAACCAATACTTTGACCTCTATTATGTAAAGAGAAACTGAGGCACAAGGTAGCAGCTGGCTTGTTGGGGGCAGGAGGGAGACATGAATGTGATGGCATGCTCACCTCTGCACTTTGGTCTGGTTTTGTCACTTATTTCTCAGTCATCTGGAAGAACTAGTTCTTGCTCAGTTTTCTCAAATTACATCAGTGCTGATTCTAGCTCAGTGGTGGCATTTTTGTTAAGCAAGTGGTGTCTGCTTGTTGTGTGCCAAGATTTCCCATGCTTCCCTCTTCTTTACCCTTCGGCCCCAAGTCACACTCATTCCCTGAAATGTCACAGGCATACATACAAACATTTATGTTGGGCAGCCAAGGCTTTGTTTTTTAAGGGCAGAAGAAATTATAAACTAGATTAATCCAGTAACTCAAACAAGAGAATTCATCTGTTTTTGAGATCTTGTTGCCTGGACCATGAGGCGAACCAAAATCAAGCTGACCCAACAAATGTGAGCTTTTTCTGCACACCATATTATGATTTCTTCCTGAGTTAACTCAAATGTCTTACTTAGTTGACTTTCTGTTGCTGTAACACCGTACCTGAGCCTGGATAACTCATAAAGAATAGAGGTTTACTTTGGCTTATAGTTCTGGAGGCTGGGAGGTCTATGAGAGGGCAGCTTGGCTTCTAGCATGGGCTTCATGCTGCTACAAATCACAGTGGGAAGAAGAGGGTCTGGGAGGAAGAGAAGAAAGGTGGCTGACTACCACTATAGCTAACCCATTCCCATACGAAAGGCATTAACCCATTGAGGAGGGCTTCACACCATTACCTACACACTTCCCAGCAGGCCCCAGCTCTCACCACCACTGCATTAAAGAACTAAGTCCCAAGGTTAGTTTTAGTGGGGAAAAACTCTAACCAAGTAAGCCAAGTGTACAGCAAGGTACCTTTCCGTAAGCTGTTTCAATGGTTGCTTGAGCCTTGGAACCTCACGCACCCCAGCTTGATCCCCACGTTCCCTGCCGTGTATGACCGGGCTCCAGATGGTACCACAATGCATGAGCACACATATGTATATCATAAGCAACCATCTCCAGGTAGGAGGAAGACAAATATGAAACCTCAAAGAACATAATGTGCAAAGCTTTCCAATGTCAATTTATCCCAACTCCATCCTGAACAAGAAGGGAGTGCCTCAGAAGCATTTAGCACACCCAAAAGCAACATTCTTCCCCTCTACTCTTCAAGCATCTTTCCCTTCTGTTCTGTTATGAGGAAGAGTCAAGGAAACTTTGGGCACCAGACCAGCTCAACCTCAACCCAAGGTTTCTTTCCAAAATGAAGTCAGTGCCCCTCTGTAGGCAAAGAAGCTCTATATTTTTTTCTGCTTCCAAAATCATCAGTTAGTTCATATCTAAAATGTGCCCCAAAGTTTCCTATGCTCAGAGGTAGGGCTTTTAAAAGAGATTTGATTATGAGGACTGTTACCTAATCATAAGATTAATCTACCGATGAGATCATAACTTGATGGCGTTTGTAATGAATGATTTGGATCAGGAATGTTCCCGCAAAGCTTCATGTATTTGGAAGGTGACTGGATTGTGGGAGCTAATTGGATGTTGTGAATTAATCTAGGGATTTCATGAGCAATTAAGATGTGCAACTTGATTGTGAAGGGAAGATCGCTGAGGGTGTGGCTTGGAATGACACACACTTGCCTCAGCTTTGCCCCAAGGCACTCCTCTCCTTCCTCTTGGGATATACTGAGCAGCACCTCTCCACCAGATGTTTTTTCAATATTGCCACTGCTGCCAGTTGGTCACAAACACCTCTGATACGTGAGGTAAAATAAATCTTTTCTTCCTTAAGTTGCAGGTGTCAGGTATCGCACCTCAGGTCATGAGAAGGTGAATAAAAGGGCATTATTGGGAGGTAATGGAAACTTAGATGGTAGAACCTAGGTGAAGGGAGTGGGTCACAGAGTCATGAACCTGGGAACCACATGTTGTCCTTGCTCCCTTCCTCGCTGCTTCTTGGCTGCCATGAAGTGAGCAGCTTTTCTCTGCTAAACCCTCTGTCATGATGTTTCTGCATCACCACCATTCTAAACAATGAAACCAGCCAGCTATGAAATAAATTAACCTTAGAAAATGTAAGTCAAAATGAACTTTTCCTTCACTAAATTGCTTTCCTTGGCTATCTGATCACAGTAACAAATAGCTAATATGGTGGCCAGCTGGTCCTCAAAGACAAAGAGACCTAATGATGGCAAAAAATGACAAATAGTGATAGTTACTGACTGCAAAATGTGCCAATGGGTGTAAAGTGCTTCGAAGAATACATGGCACAGAGAAAGTGCTCTGTAGTGCTGCTGTCGGGGACAAGGTGATGAAAATCATGATAACCGTTTACATTAATAAGCACTCAAACATGGCTGCGTGTTTGAGTCACTATGAGCCCTTCCAAAAAACAAAAAGCAGGTGCCTGAATTCCACTCATAGAAATCATGATTTAAGTCATATGATGAGTGGCCTGGACATTTGGAAATTTAAATCACTCTCAAGAGACTGCCTCTTTCCCTTTAATCAATTTTTAATTTTGAAATAAGTACCTATTCACAGGAAGTTGGAAAGAAACATGGATAGGTTCTATGCACCTTTTACTCAGCCATGTGTTATGGCAACATTTGCATAAGTATGGCAGAAAATTCCAATCAGAATCTTGAAATGGGTACAACCCACATGACTTGTTCTGATTTTGATCTGTGTGCATGCACCATTCTAGGTAATTTTGTCACATGTGTAGCCATCACCATAATCAAGTATATGATGTGTACCATCACAACACCACCTACTGATGGGCCTGCTTCCCCGCTCCTCTACCCTGAAGTCTTGACAACCACTGATCTGTGCTCCACCTCTATTACATCATCGCACTATTATTATATACATTATATCATGCAATACATATTCTTCTAAAAGAAGAATTGAGGAATTATGCTATAGCATAACTTCCTTGAGGCCTATCAAATTAAAAATCCATTCATTTTCTTATTGCAAAGTAGTATTTGATATAGATATTGTATGTTTTAATGCTCATTCACTAAAGAACATTGGGTAGTTTCAAGTTCATTATGGCATAAATATTTGTGTGTAAGATCCTAGCATAAATGGAAAAGGCAAGTCATACAGTAAGTTTATTTATTTTTTAAAGACATGTTCTCCCTCTATAGACCAGGTTGATCCCAAACTCACTATATAGCCCAGACTGGCCTTGAATACAGCACAACCTTCCTGCCTCAGCTTCCTGAGTGCTGGGATTATAGGCATGCACCACTATGTCCAATTTATGTGATTATTTGGAATTGAACCCAGGGCCTTGCACTTACTAGGCAAGCACTCTAACTGCTGGGCTATACCTCCATTCCTTTTTTTTTTTTTTTTAACTTTTTTGTTCAGGCTGGTCCTGAACTCACTATGTAATCCAGGTTGGCCTCAAACACACGGCAATCCTCTTGCCTCATCCTCTTGAGTATTGGGATTACAGGCATGTGCCACCACGACCATCTTAGTAAATCTTCATCTTAGTGAATCTTCAGATATAGAACCTATGGATGTGGAAGGCTAACCACACTTACCCTATGGGCTGGTGGAGACTGAGGAATGGATGTAAAATGATGACCATAAGCTTTTGTAATAAACCTGTGTGATCACACCACTATTCAGTGTGGCTTAAGCATCATAGGCTTTGCCTTTGTACCTGTGAAATCCCAACACATACTGCCCATATCCTAGTCTCTTTTGTTCCCATGTTGTCTGGGGTCAACATGAGGGACATAATATGAGATCAAGGTTCAGTTCAAAAGACCACAATCTCCAAGAAACTACACTACATCCACCAGGGTGGAAGTAAACAACTCTGTGCAAAGATCCCAGGAATCAGCACAGCCTCTTGCATTTCTGAAGAGTTTTAGTAATAAATGTATTTACTGCTCAACGTTGAAATATCTTCCCATGAATCTTATGCAAACCTGCATCCAGGATCATGCAGGGACCTTTACTGGCCTAGTAACCCCCACTATTTGCCCCCATGATTGTTCCCATCCCAATGTAAAGATCTTTCAGCTGTTTCCGTCATTATCTCCTCCATTTGCCCATGGAAGAGTTCCTGGATTTTGGTATTCTTCAAAGTGATTTCCCATACTGCCCACAGCCTACCCGTGCTTTTAACCACGAAGGGACACAGCAGAATACCTGCCTTCTTCAATTCTAGAGATAAAAATTAATGAAGCCTAAGACTGCACTGGATTTGTGAATACGCAGCTAACCATTACCCCTCACATACTGATGCAAATACTCTAATCTATTGACAGTGACATCTTCCAGAGTTAGAAAGACTTATATGCTGGACCTTAATATGTAAAAAAGCATTTTGAGATCAATTAGTAATGTTTGTTAATGGAGCACAAAGAACTACACATAGACATGTTTGTTGGCAGCAACTGGACTCTTTTCACACACATTCTTATAAGCCACGTGTGTTAGTCAAGTATGCATTTCTGTGGCCAAAATACTTGATATAGACAACATAAAGGACAAAGAATTTACTTTGGCGCATGGTTATGGAGGTAGCAGTTCATGGCTACCTGGCTCCAAGGTAAATGCATCGCAGTATAGGGGCTCAGCAGAGGCAATCTACTTCCCTTCCCCGGGAAGCACAGAGAGCAGGAAGACAGCTAGAGAGAGACATTCTTAAAGGTACAAGCCCCATGATCCCAAAGTTCCACTTTGAACACATGAGCCTTGAGAGACATTTCTGATCCAAACCATAACACCGTATTTCCACCACTCTGTATATTACATATAACTGATATGGGACTTATATCAAATGCCATCTGGAAAGCTTTAAGGCACATGATTCGTGTCTAAACTTTAACACCTACAAGAAGCTTGTATCCTTACTTAGTCACTCACCAGAAGAGTATCTCTGAGCTCCATTAGCCACTCTGTAAAACGCTACTATTATTCTAGGATCAGGGCAAAAATGAATGCAATTATACATCACTGCACCTAGCCACTTTGAACTTAGCAAACTGGATTTTTGCATAGTGTCATCCCATCCATCTTTGTGCCACCTTGATGTTAGACGAGCATGGAACTAATCTCCTTACCCAGATCATATCTAAAATGTTCAATTAAGCAATAATTCTCAGGAAGCATTTCTCTCAGACTTCTCTCAACTAAGAAGCACTGAGTAACGTTGTCCTAAAACTACAAAATCATTTAAGTGTGGCAGTATCCAGCTCAGAGTTTTCCATATTTCCCATTAACAGTGTTAAGAGTTTTGCAAAAAACCTTGGGAAAATTTACATTCCCTGTGTCTGCACAATCTTTGGCTGACATGTAGAACTGCCACTTCTATTTCTAAGAGCTCACAAATTATGTTTGATGAGCCATTCTGGAATTGGTCCTACAGATGATATTAATAGTATAACTCTAGAATGTATGCCACTTGTCTCATTTCTCTTTTGCAAGATGGCACCAGCCTATTTTTAGTCTTCTGCACTCCTTGCTTTTCCATCATTATTCCTCCACAATTACCAATGTGGTCTGGCACTCTCATTTGCAAATGAGTTCTTTCGATATCATCTGAGAGAGCCTGAATTGTGTGAAACAAATGGCTCATCAGTTAGCTACAATTTAAGTTACAACTGGCACAAGGTATATTGTACAATCTTGGGCTGAATGAAAATCAAGTAAGACTTGCCAGAAGTCAAGCTCAGAATCATATATCTGATAATGAAGGTAGATCCTATGAAGCACTATGCTTAAGGTTCTAGAAGACAGCACCTGTCAGAGGGTGGCTATTTTGAAGCATACTGTGTCCTTTGTGTTCAAATCTTTGCAAACCTTAAGTTGAAAAATCTAATCCCCTTGGGGAGCTCCTTCGCTTTCTTTCTACGTTGGTAACCAACCCTCGTACCTTTATTTTCTGAGCCCCTTTTCACAACGAAATGGATTTTATAACTACTCTGTAAGATTTATTACATGCTGAAGGCCAACCAATACTAGCAGACTAATATCAGCAGTGACAGGGCTCAACTTTCAAGAGGCAGAACAGCTTTTCAGAACCTATGACTGAATTCATGCCACAGTCAGAAGTGGCAAGGGTCCTCAGTGTCAAGACGTCCCATAAATCCTCAGATTCTAGAAGTTACTACTCAGCACTTGGGAGACTGCACTAATCTTCTAGACCATGGGTAATGAAATGTCAAATGTGGGAAGAGAAACTAATGCCTTAATGACAACCCAAGAGGCCAACTTGTCGACTGTGGCACTTCCCTAGTGAAAGCAGCCATGGGATAGACTTTTCACATCCTGGTTACTGGCAGCAAGACTGAGAAAAAGCCACCTCTAAGAGATGCACCATTGCTCAGTCTTCAGCTTCTGTTTCAAAATCAAGAATAAAAACTCAATGGAAATGGAATAACAGCAAGACAGTAATGCAGGAATTCCACAGCCCAGGACTAAGGATCTGCAGTCTGCTTTTGAGCACATCACAGGCTACAGCTCTGGGGACTTTGGCAGGGAGCATCTGACATTTCTGTTTAGTGGCGCACATAGTAAGTACTCTGCTTACTTCTATCTTCTGCATGGAAGACCTCCATTTCATGGGTAACTCAAATTCTGGTTGACTGTCCTGTTCCTGAATATGCTTGTCAAGAACCTGTTTACCAGACTTTATGATGCTTCGAGTTAAATGTTTAGGTTATAGTGGGATCTCTCCCACGGACTATCAGTAGTGGCTGTACCAACCACTTCTCCAAAGCCACCTGGTCTCCAAACTGCAGGGTAAGTTGAATGGAACTGAAGAAGTAAAAAATTTTCCTACTTCCCAATTACACTGTCACCATTCTAAATGCATAATCATTATTCATGAGTTTGTGGTGATACTGTTGTGAACAAACCCATTGTGCTGCTTATCAAAGTATAGCACAACTGTGTATAGGACACAATACCTGACAAAGATAAGAAATGACTGTGTTACTTATTCATGTATTATCCTAGTTATTTTTTCATCACTATGACTTAGTATTCACAAACTCAGAGAAGAAACGTTTCATTTTAGCTCACAGTTTCAGGTCATAGTCCATTTATGGGCAGCTGGCAAAAGTGGAAGCACATGGTGGAACAGAAGTGGAGACCAGTCCTCACAGCTTTGCAAACAAGAAGCCACGTCAAGTCCAGTCCAGACCCGAAAGGAAAGTAGTAAACAGCATATATCCACCCATGTCCCATTCCAGTGATCAGTTCCTTCTGGGCCCAGCCCCAGTGTTCTACCCCTTCCAGGTTTAAGTCCCTACCACATACATGTAATCTAATTCAGATGCCTATAATCGAATCCACATGCTTATATTCCACCACATGCCCATAATCAACCCTTTTGGACCAGGCCACAGTCTCCTAACAGCACATGGTTTCACAGGTAACCTATAATATCCAAATACATGAGACTTTTGGGGTAAATTCTAGATCCAAACAATAATATTCCAACCCTGGCTCCCAAAAGACTCATGTCCACTTTTTCATGCAAAATGCATTCGGCCTTTCTCTAAGAGTTGCCAAAGTCTTAACAGTTCCAGCTCTGCTAAAAAAAAAAAAAAAAAAAAGTCCAAGTACAAAGTCTCCTCTGAGATGCAAAGCAAACTCTCAGTTGTGAGCTCCTGTGAAAAATCAAAGGAGGGTTTAATATCTCTAACACACAACAGCACAGGGTAACCATTTCCATTCCAAAAAGGAGGAGGAGGGGGATAGAAAGCAACTGGACCTAAACAGGCTCTAAACCCAGTGGGGCAAGAGTTAACTCCTGTAGCTCCATATCCAACACCAGGGGTAAACTGTGGAGGCAGTGAGATGTGAACTCTGTAGTGCTTGGGTAGCCCCACCCCTACAGCATTGCTTCTGGCTGCAATCACCATCTTATCTCCTTTGAGCTGAAGCCACTCATGGCCTGCAGCTGTTCTCAGTTGACAATCCATCTTCCTCGCTTCTCCAAATTTTTGGGCTCTCCGTCATACCTTAGGCTTCTCCTTCACAATTTCACATTTTACCTCCTCACGGGCACACTGCTTGACCTCCAAGGCCTTCCTCTGAAATCTGGCTGGAAGCCTCTGTGACCCCAAAACTCTTGCATTATGCATGCTTATAAAGTGAATGTCACCAAGGTCTACCAATGGCTTGAGCAGTATTCTGACCCCCTCATGCAATGATTGCAGCAGCTTCTGAGTACCTAGACTGGTGAACTCCAGTGAGACAAATGCTGGCCGACACTTCCCTCTTGGGCCCTATAGGGAGCCCTGGAGTACTCAGAACAAGATCTTTTGCCTTTGCATCCTTTAATTGGTAATGGGTGGGATCATGCTGATTCCCGAGACACTGTTAAACCCTCTTTCTTACTGTTCTGATTCCAAGTATCTAGCTTCTTTTGAATGCTAGTCTCTTTACCTTCCTGGTGCTCTTTGGCCTCATCACTGCAAGACAAGTTAGTTTGGCCCTGCAATCTTTTTATACTATTTTTCCCTGCCATTTTCTCCTGTCTTTTGCCATGCAGTTGGCTAAAAGCTTCAAGCAACAGCCATGTAACAGCTTGAACAAAGGGCTGCTTTGAGATTTCCTCTGCTAGATTAAGTAGTCTACCAACATTAATCTCAGTTTTAGGCAGTCTCTTGACTAGGGCAAAATGCTGACAAACTTTCCACCAGAGTGTAGCACACATTGTTTTTAGACCACTTGCCAAAATAGTTCTCTTTTCCATCTGAAACTTAAGCCTGGTCTTTCCAATTAACAATTCTATCAGCATTCTGTTCTTCTGAACTCTGACCAGAATCTCCCATCAAGCTTGGCTCGGAGCACTCAAGACTTCTCCAGCCAGCATCCTTACACCTTTCCAAACTATTTTCACAAACCAATTCTAAAGGCTTTCAAACCGCATGGTCAGGTAAAGTCACAGCAACAACCCCACTAGTCTGGTACCAATTTCTGTCTTAGTTATTTTTTTGTCCCTGTGACTCAATACCTGTCATCTACAAATTAGGGGAGGAAAAGTTTCATTTTAGATCACAGTTTCAGAATGTCTCAGTTCCTTCATGGGAGGCCAACAACAGACGATGCACATGGAGAATGTGGAGATGGAGACAGATGCTCACAGCCATGTAAACAGGAAGCCAAGTCAAGTCCAGTCCAGTCCTCAAAGGAAAGCAGTAAGCAGCATATATTCTTCCAGGTCCCACTCCAGTGATCCATCCCTTTTGGATCCAGCCCCAGTGTTCCACCCCTTCTAGGTTTATGGCCCACCACCGGCCTATAATCCAATCCACACGCCTGTATTATACCACACACCCATAGTTCCCCCTTTGAAAATCACTGCTATGTCTCTGCCCTGTCATTATTCTTACAGACACAGTTTTAAGCCATGACCAAGATGTGGACACCATCTCAGGATTGCAAGCCACACAACCCAGGACCACAGGGCTCCTGCTTCCTATAGGAGATGACACTATGGACCATGAAAATCCCAACCCTCTATAATGTCTCCTGAGCCAGAGCCTGCCTTCATTTCATTCTCTCTTGTTCCTGAAAATAATCCTAATTGAGACTCTGAGAACCATAAAAGGCTTACTTGACACAAGCTCCTTCAACTCTATAGAAGCATTGCTATGTTTAGCAAGATGACGTCTTATCAAGACTTCTTGTGACTTTGATATAAAAGCTATAACCTATTTTTCCAGGAGTGGCCATTCCTGGATCCACATGCTGGCCCCAGACAATTACTGTGTTCTCCTCAGATGACAAGAACAAAGTGCATGCTTCCATGCCTCTCCAAGATCTGTTGGGGCCACTGTTGGCTGGAACTTTCTGACACCATCATCTGGCCAAACCACCACATCAATATAAGATCTGAGTGTGTTCTTGGTGTCCTCTAATTAGACAAGCCTAAGATGGGTCCTGCCCCAGAATACACCATAGACTATGCTGAGGACTAGGTCCTCAGGTCTCAGCACATGCCAATGTCCTTAAGTATTTGGTTTTGAGTTCTCCATCAGGAGTACACAGGTGAAAAAAAAAAAGATTTTAAGTATTAAACCACACCCTTGAGAGAAAGAAGCAAACCCTCTACAGAGGCATTTGCCTCCTATCCTATGCCCACCACCCTCAATGGAACTTAAAAATCCCCATCCTGTGAGCAGAGGGTCTCATTCTGAGTGAAGTAAAGTGAACCCATTTACCGTGGAAGTTACGTTGCAAGGAGTCAGCTACGACTCAGGTTCTCTTCATGTGTGAAAAGGGCATCACCACGCAACCTGAGACTCTTGCGTGAATCTCCTCTTGGGCACTTAGACTGTGGGGAGGGAGGTGCCTCACCACCTGCAAAACGATGCTCGGATGACTCTGAACATCTCTTCCAGCTCTGAGAACCATGAGAAAAGCCACTTAGCTGAAGCTGCCAGAAGCTCTGGCAATCTAATGAGAAAATTGGATCTCAGCTAATTCCTGGCAGAGTCTGTAACGTAAGGAAGTTCTGAGGGGATTTCAGAATCTGATTCTCCAGCCAAACTCAACTTCCCTCTGTCTACTCATGCACCATCTTGAACAATACCATTTCAGACAGGGCAATTCACCCGATAATTAAACACATAACACCCCTGGGGTAGAGACAAACACCAGCAAAGCTTTTGTAACCTTCATCTTACAGTAAGGACACTCTGGGGCAGAGGGGGTCTCTATACAGCTGGATTTCCCATCACAGTGATAATATCTAGCCAGTAACTGCTGGACCCTGCTGCTCACAGGGCAGGTGGGACTACAGCTGCCTGCTCACTGATGAGCTTTTAATGGCTTTCTGTTTGTGTTTCTCTCTCCCCCAGCCTGGTGTCAGGTCTGGCCTGGTCAGACTGAAAAGGCTAGGGTCAAGGTCCTCTTAAGGACAGAAGTTCTGGGTTTCCCAGACAACTGGAAGAAGTGTTCTTTCCTTACAGAGAACTCTGTGTGGATGGTATGACTCCAAAGGAAATACTGCAGTCTCCCACAACCCTTGTGCACGCCTTGGTGAGGAATCACAGTCGGGGGCAGCAAAGCCATCTAAACAGGGCTAACAGTTACAAAGCGTCCTAGCTGCTCTGGTTGCTGGGACAACTGCAATTCAAAATCCCTTACAGGGAAGGGAGAGAAGGACATTAAGCTTATATCTGTGTGGGAGAAAAGAAGGAAGAGAAAAGGAGAAGTGAGCAATGCCAAGGGAGTCAGCTGCTCTGAGATTCCTCCAAAGTTACAGTTATTCTAGCTCAGCTCAGATGCCGTGAGGTTTGTGGCAGATTGGTTAATGTGAAAAACCCTACAATTCTCAGCAAAAACATATTAAGACATAAATAAATAAGAATTAGGTTTGTGTATGTTGTGCAAACCTGGAATTTGATAAGAAAGCCACATCCAGAGGATGCTCATGCACCCACTTTGATGCAAGGGCCAATCATAGAGGCAACTGTACTCAAGAATAACTCCAAAGCCATCCACAGGAACCCTGAGAGCCCTGATCATGGCTACCACCATCATCCTTCAGTCTGGAAGGGAAGGCCTCCCTGAGACTGTAGTTGCCGTATGAGAGCGGAGGAAGACTCAGGGCGGCTGCAAGGAACTTGAGGGGGAAGACAATCCAGCAACAGACCCAGACACAAGGCACCAGCCCCTTCCTGGGGAAGGAGCCCCCTTTTCTGTTCCTCCAGGAAGGCCAACCCCTGTGTGAACTCAGCTGCCCTAATTCTAGCTAGAGCAAAAGCACGCTCTTTCTTCCCCCAGGATTTCTAAACAGTTATGACATTTCCAGAAATTCTGTCTCTGCAATACCTTCCTTATAAGGCTGGCCCATCTGATGCTTGCATTTTACTTGCTGGGTGGAGCTCACAGGCCAGACACTTGTGGCAGGAGTAGGCACCTGCCGGTAACCTGATTGCCTAGATCTATTCTATCTCCTGCATTCCCTTGCGCAGTGCCAGGCAGCTTAATACAAATCAGACGGCATTTCCATGCTTCACACATCTGGATTATGGCTTGCCTTCCTTCCTGTTCTGGGATTGAGACAATTCTTTTTCACTTGAACTGTGTCGATTTCAGTCATGAGAACATTTCCCCACACATAGCTCTCTCTGTCTCTTCTCTCTTCTCCAGACATCCATCCATCCCCTGCCCATGAGCCAGGCCTCTGAGGAATAAAACCCCTTCGGGTTCTGAGGCTCATGCCACAAGAGCACAGCCCCAGGCATGCGGTCATCAGGGCATTCTTTCTCATGTCCACTATCCTCAACTCACCTTCACACAGTGTGGTATCTTGGCTGGAAGAATCCAGAGTGGCGGGATCCAGTTTTGATGGGTGTCTTCATTGAAAGATTCCAAACTTTCCTTATGGCCTGCCTGAGTCTCTGGATCCCCTATTCCCTACTCTATTAGGGCACCTATGATGTCCCCAGCTCTGCTCATTCTTCCACACTCTCCCTATTCATGGTGGCCAGGTCAGTGCTTCCAAAACAGAGCACCTTAATTACCTTTTCACTGCGGGGAGAGAATACCTGATGACCACATTTTAGAGGAGGAAAGATTTATTTTAGTTCACAACTTCCAAAGGCCACAGTCCTTTCATGGGCAGCTCACAATGGTAGAAGCACATGGTGAAGGTGGAGGCAGCTCCTAATAGCATGGCAAGCAGGAAGTCAGGTCTTGGAGGAAGGGCAAAACTAGCACATACCCCTCCAGGTCAAGCCCCAAGCACCATCCCTTCCAACCAGACCTCACCTTCCAACAGTACATGGTATCCATAGGTAATCTACAACATTCAAATATAAAAGGCTTTCAGGAGATACTTCAGATCTAAACCATAATACAGGGACCATAAGGTGTTTGTGTGGATCTAAAAATCCAGGTATGTACCATATGTCCCTGTGTAATGTTCTGGGTGTCTGCTGGTACACAGGTGATGCCTAGATAAGCCAGCCTCACTCCTCGTGAGTGCATCTACATCTTTAAGCCATGGCCCTGTGTTTCTCACCTAAGTGCCCTCATGTACCTACAACTTTAACCCTATCCATGAGATGACCTGGCTGTTCCTCTCCCTGTGCTCCTTGCTTCCACTGCCAGATCTCTGCCAGTTTCATTCTTCATCACCCTGCCATAGGTCACTCTGTGCCACACCCTCACTGAGGTCTCTAGGGAAATGTCACATGAGTGATGATAAAAAGACTAAGACTATCTTACATATGACTAGCTGGTGGAGTGCTCAGAAAAGGAAAAGCATGCAGAATTCATGGTGACAGACAGAGGTAAGCAAGGGGCGGGAGGAAAAGACAATTTCCAGCTGTGCTATGTCTCAACACAGAGGGAAGCCTGGAAGGACAGAAATGGGAGAGCAGGAGTTGGAAGTGGTGATGTGACTGATGCCCAAAGAGGCAGCAATGAAACGCGTATGACACAACATCTGTTGAGGTTCTCCCTTCGGACTCAGGTACCTCCTGGGGAGTCTCCCTGGGCATTCTCTCCAAGGGCCAGTGGGTTAAGTGATCTAGGGAGAGGCATAGCCACTGGCATTTCTCAACGTTCCAGGTGCTCCCCTTGTGGGTCACTGCTCAAAGGCCATCTAAGCCAAGTCCCAAGCTTCTTTGGGGAGAAAGCTACGCAGAAGCCACAGGCTGAGAATGACAACCAGAGGAGACGTAAATTCCAGACTGGTAAGAAAATAGCGCTTTTACCCAAGAAAGGGCTTAGGGATGCCAGGAAAACCTCTGGAAAGGAGAAGTACCATGTGAGGACAGGGGGCAAGAAGCTGACCTGAGCATGGCATTTGTGATTATCTAGATCAGTGGTCCTCAACCTTTTTTTGGCATCAGGGATGATTTTGTGGAAGATGGTTTTTTCTGGAAGGAGGGGTGGCCTCAGCTCCACTTCAGTTCAGGTGTTCAATTCTTATAGATCTCCACTTAGACCCCTCATATGGATAGTTCAGTGTGGACTTGGTGCTCCTATGATGATCTAATGTCTCCAGTGATCTGTGAGGAAGTATAGCTCAGATGATAAAATGAGTGATCTGAAGCAATTATAAATACAGATGAAACATCACAGGCTGAATGCAGCCAGGTATGAGACTCTGGCCCGGGGTTTGGGACTTCTGACCTAAAGAACCCTCTACAGATCCTCTTGGGCTGGGAGGGTCCCATGGTTGGGCTAGCTTCCAAGGTGGCATGCCTTCAGCCCTGATCCAGCACAGACTTATCTCACAGAGCCTATAAGCTCAATACAAGTACTTATTTTCCATAGCAAACAAAAATCTTTTGTTTCTATCTATAAAATACACTTTTCTTTTCTATCTTGAGTGTGCACTAAATGAATTCCTTGCTTTTCCTGTGTCACTCCACACAGAGGCCCTGTCAGACATCAGTGCCTGACCTGGTTGAAATGTAGAGGGTGCTGGGTTTCCCTGAGATCAAAAAGCCTACTAGACATTTGGTTCTGTACCTTCCTGGCCTCCAACTGCAACAGGGTGCGCTACCATGTGACCTTCCTGGGCCTAACTGGGCCATATCAGAACCCTACTGTTCTCTAATCAGTAGGTATTCTCACCATCTTTCACAGGACTATTTGCTTTCTCTATTTTACACTACAACTTTTAAATTATAAAATAGATTCTATCTTTACAAAAATATAGAATACATCCGATATATGTGATATTCCAAATCATAGAATATAATTGTATTCTAAAATTCCAGCCAATATATTATACCCATCTACTTCAAAAGAATAGAAAAGCCGATAGCAACTCCTTCCTCAATCTGGGCAAATGCCCTTGATTTTGACTTTACTCTTCCTCAAGAGCAGTCAGCATAGACTTGAGCTTCTATCCCTTATCAGGGGACAGTCTTTTCCAAAACTAATCAAAGCTGAGCATCCAAATCAAAAAACATTGGGCCTATGTGAGAAAAAAAACAAATGTTTGGTTCTAGCTTTCCCATTTTGTTCTCTAAAACCAAATACTGATCAGTATCATGGATCTTGAACTCCATTCCAAGGCGCACTGGCTGATTTCTCAGGGGAGAAAAACCTGGGGAGTGCTTTTCCAGATGGACTGTTTCTCTCAAGAAACGTCCTGTTTCATGGATCCCATTTTAAGGAATAGCTGTTAACAATAAAGCCCTCTGCGGTCCAGGAGGCATATCGCAGCCATCTGCCATGCTCTGGTGCTAAAATTTTCCACTTCCAATGGTCTCAGTAGGATTAAAACAACAAGAAAACAGACAACAGCAGCAACGAGGCGAAAGAGGCCACAAACCAAAGCACATCTGTTTGAAGGTACCTCATAGGATCACTACGCGGCAGGAAAATGGCTGCCTTCTCCAAATGTACACAGCTAACGTTTCCGTTCACCACAGAAACCTAAAGGCAGCATGATGCTGCAAACCAGGGCAGTCTATCATGAACAAGAAAGTAACAAAAGCCTAAAATCTCAAGGCTACTGTTAGCCTCACTGCTGCTCAGGGACTGATCATCCTCAGGCAGCAGCAGCCAACAAGAGCCCTTCCCAGGCTCTCACCCACTGAGATTTGCAGCCTCTTCAGTTTCTGTCTGTTGAAGGAGCTGCAAGCCTGGGGGGTCTTGTCCAGCCTCCTTTGTCCAGGTAGAACTTCAGAAAACTATTAATCTCATCTATGGTACACCAATCCCTTTGATGATTGATATATGTACTCTCTTTGGCCAAGCCACACGTAGCATATACATCTTCTGAGCACAAAATACTTTGGTTTTCGGATATCCAACAGCTGTTTTATTAAGTACCACTTATAATTTGGACCTTCATTTTAGCAGGCCCATTTTGCACATGTGATATATATATATATATATATATATATATATATATATATATATAATATATATATATATTATATATATATATATATATATATATATAATATATATATGTCTTAAAATGATGCTACATAGAAACTATAATTTGTGTAGAGAAGGCACTTTACTAGAAGAATATAGAATGAGAAAAGAAGGAAGATAAAGCTTCAGATAAGCAGAAGTACCCCAGAAATTGTGAGTTGCTTAAGACTATAAACTTTTTAAAAGGCTACATCTCTAATGTACAAATAAAAAGTAATGCTTGTCTTATAGACTAATTGTAGCACAGTGGGTAATAGCACCTAACATAATAGGTGCTCAATAAATGAGAGATTTGATTCCAAGCATCATCAATATGTCATTAACACATATCCAAAGCAGCTTTGTTAACATAATTAAAACAAACCTTCTTTTTTTCATAATTTAGGACTTATTTGATTATAAATTGGATTAGAACCAGTTTACAGCCTCAAATAAGTTTATATTTCAACTATTTAACACTATGTACAATAAGAGAAACTAAAGAGTGGGAAGACATACAGATGAGTTGCTAAAAATTAGCCCCAGTTTAGTTTTGTGTTTCTGACAGCACAGAGACATCATATTGATTTACAGAACTTGTTGTTTGGTAAGTGGAATATGTAGCTCATAGAGAAAGCTAATGTTCCCTCCTGGTATTCAGATATGAGGGCAGCTGTTCATAGATGGTCTGATAAGAGGGACTCCAAGTAACTGAGAACGAACTATGCGTCCACAACCGGTATACAAAGGCACTCAGGGATGTTTCATCTTCTTCGTGTTGATGCTTCCCCAATGTGCTGGCCACTGGAGAACTTTCTTGCCGTGTGTGTTTATGTGTGTGTGTGTGTGCATGGGTGCATGTGTGTGCATGCGTGCATATGTGTGTGCGTGTGTGTGTGTGTGTGTGTGTGTGTGTGTGATACTGGGGATTGAACCAGGGCCTTTGCACTAAGCTACACCTCGAACCCCCCTACCTTACTTTTAAATTTTTCAGCCAAGGCATCACTAAGCCTCTAAACTGGGCTGGGCTGGACTGGGCTCCAATTTGCAATTTTCCTGCCTCAACCTCCCAGAGTGCCGAGATTACAGACCTGAGCCACTTGAGGATTTTCTTAACACGGAGTTAAATTGCCCCGGCTACTCCAACATATAGATCAGTGTTCAGGTTTTATATTTGCAAAGTAGCTTGGCCCTTCGGTTTGCTAAGTGTAGAAGTCTTGGAATTTTTAAGCAATCCACATGCTCTTGCCTGCTGCCCTCAGCTGGGGTGACCAGAGGGTCTAAGGATGGGGAAGATGTGGCTTCATCCTTGGGAGACATATTTCCCAACACTCACTCTAATCAGAGACAACAGACACCCCTGGGAAAACCAACTAGGAGGACAGCCAACTGTTGGAAGGATTTACTGGCTTTGATTAACAATAAGGTGTTTGGTTTTGTAGGTCATTAGAGTCCAATAGCAAGCTACAAAGACTCCTCCAAGAAATTTGAAGCAGACAACACCTAAAAACTACACCTCAAATCCCCTCCCTTACTTTTAAACTATTATCTTCACAGATCTCTCGTGCTAATAACCCAGGATATAATCCAACAGGTCACCACGGGGGGAAAATGGCCCTCTGTGTTCTTAACATCTAAGAAAATCTCTGAGCAGTATATGTCCATCTACATGTATGTACAAACAGTACTATGGCATGTACCATGGTGCTTCTGAATGTTTCTGGGGGCCATTGTAACTCATATAACTATAGCTCCAATTACCTTATTTGACTACTCAAAGATCCATCGTGACCCCCGCACATGTTCTGACAGCTCTGCATTCTCACAACCATTCTAGATACTGTGACGGGCTGGCTTGGATCCCGTGATAGCCAGGAGATGCTTGTCAAAGACACTTTGATTTACGCTTTTTATCTAGTGAGTCACTCAAAGTCCAGATTTTTAACAACTTAGAGGTATAAATATAAATGTGATAGTATTTAACTAAAAATGGTAGGAGCAAAGTGTCACCAGTAATATTTTTTTAAATAATGTAAAGATAAAATCATGGTGTAGAGGCAACTCTTTGACTTGCTTTGCTAGACCCCGAGTCAGTAACACGCCCCTCACTCTCTGCACACAGCATCTACATAGCAGTATTTTCACTCTCTGTACCCAATACTCGAGAGAAGCCTCTATCAAACCACTCTGCAGAAGGGGGAAAATTAAAATATGCCCAAATAAACAAAGCAAAAAGTAAAGCCACAGAGATGGCTAATTCTAGAGGAAAATAATCTTTACCCCATTTGTACACTGCCTTGACTCTTGCAAGATAGACAACAGACTTAATGGCTAAGGCCTCACACATCTTCCTGTGTAGATTCTTAGAAAATCTTCACTGTATTTTCTCCAAGAACTAGATACTTCCACTTATTTAGGCTCTACACAATCCAGTATAAATTTTCCCACTGTTTTGCATGGTGTGGCTTCCTCAATTTAATCTTTTTAGGTTCTTACACAGTCATATCACAGTATTCTCTCAGAGAAACATAAACAGACATCCACTCCAGGAAAGAGAGGAAACTTTGGGGCCCACTGTTGGAGAGTTAGCTGGCTTTCTGTCCCTTGAGACTTCCAGCAGGTGACAGCAACTTTGGGCCAGCCGTTCAATCCTTCTGACCCTGTTTTTTCCTTTGAAAATGGAGGCTACCTCAGAGTCTCCCTAAGAAGGCCGTCTGGGGCTCTAAGATTCCAAGGTCTTTCCATTCTGAAAGGAAGAACCTGCACATGCAAAGGCAGTCACCGGTTAGCTCTTTAAAACACTAAATTTTATATTCAGAAAGTTAGACTCTTAGAAACTGGCTGAAAGGAAGATGAAACGGCAATTGTCTAAAGGTAAGTCCTATAATCTGAATGGTATCCAGTGCCCCAAACATCAAGCCAATCCAGGAAAATCAGGACAACTAAAAAGACACCCAGAAAAAAACTCTTCCTCTTAATGTGTTGGCTGTAAGAATAAACATAAACTTCAAATTAACATTTCAACACTCAGCCAGTCTGCTCAGAAGTCTCCTGGGCCCCCCACAAGCTGAGCACACTGGCCTCAGCCCTAAAGTGGAAGCAGCCAAAGCACAGGGCAGCACTGTAATAAAACTCCCAGAATTCAAGTGAAAAATGTGTATTCAGAAAGGAATTTAAAGAAATAGAACAACAGAGGCTGATACTTACTTGTGGCCCAGCTCATGAGCGATGGTAAAGGCCAAATTGAGACCATTGTCTTCGGCAAGCACACATTTCCTCTTAGCACTGCACACACCTCCTAAGTAAGCAATTCCTGCAGCAGAGACACAAAACACATCCTCTTCAGAACGTGGGAGGCCCTGACCTCCTTGGGCAAGTCCACATGGTCAGTATCATGCAAGGTCAAGAGAAGGGCAAGTGGGGACACTGCCTCTCACAGGGCTGACCCTGCAAGTCCACAGCTCATCTGAGATTGATTTGTGCTCCGTGATTTTACATTCATTCAAGGGGGATAATAATAATCAAGACATCTATGGAGCACCTAGTATGTGTCAGGCCATGTGCTGAACGGCTTACACATATCTAACTGAATCTTCATTATCCAGTATGGAAGAAAGAAAAACCCGAGATTCAGCAAAGAAAGGTAGCTTCCCCAAGGTCATCTGAATTGGGTGGATCCCAGCCCTAGGATCCTGAGCTAGATCTGTGCCACTTCAGCAGCCAGGACGGAGAGCAGGTAGGGCCAGCAACACAGGGAGGCCTGTGTGAACCACTGATGGAGATTCTGGCCCTCGGGAGCTGACACTCTTATTTGCATACCTCCAAAGAAAATTTTGTTAAATTCTTGCACACAGGACACATTTTGCCCCACCGTGGTGCTAGACCTGTGGAGGTGGATACTCTCAGATGCTCTTGCAGTTTGAACTTGGATCTGGGCTGGGAATCGGAGAGAGCAGCACAGATAGGGCTACACAGCATGTTGTTAAAAATGGTTCCGCAGTGCCCCAGAGAGTGGACCGGGAGTGAGGAGGGGAGAGAGCAACGGAAGAGCAACCATCTTCAAGTCACTGGGGGGGAAGTATCCTGTAGGCCAGGCTCCTTATCCACACACATGCGGGCACCCAAACCCCTCACTCTACGACAGGAACACCCCCGTACACACTGGGAAGAAAAAACCCCGCACAGGGCAGAGATGGGTGCTAGAGGCTGTGCGTACTGCACAGATGTGCCTGGCAGGAGAGACGCAGGCCAGCGTTGGAGGATGGATGGGAGTCTTCCAGCATCGAGGGATGAAAATGCTTCTGGCAGAGGAATGTGTGTGAACAACACAGGCCATGTGAGGAATGCCGGGCACTCAGCCACAGGCTTGGGTGTGGAGAGCAAGCCCCCACTGGCCACACTTCAGGAGGCTGCCCCTACAGTGCACCCCACTGCCCACAGCGGCTCTCTACACGTCTGCTCTCCCTGACACTCCTACCTCCATGGCACCTCAGGGCTTATCTCGGCAGGGCCCATGAAAATCTGATATCTGTCCCCCCTCACCAACCACATCTACCCTTCTGCGAACTGCCCCCCAAAAACTCCCGTGAAATACCCCAGCAGGTAGTGGCTGGGGGTGGCTACAGGAGGCAGCTTGGTGCTTCCCTCCCTGTGCAGTTCCCCACGTATCGGGCAGGCAGTAGTTGTGGTGGAATAGTGCTACACAACAACAGCTGGCAATGGGCAGATGGAGGCTAAAACAGCTACACTCTGCCCGCCAGCCCCACTCCCCAGAATGGGCTGCAGCCACCGAGGAAGAAGACTCTTTTCCAACACAGGCCCTGCCTACCTGCCAGCTATACACTGGCCTAACTGGAGGGCTCCTTCCACTAACTTTCAGGTGTCTCAGAAGGACCTGGCAGAAGGGGAAAAAACCAGTGAACAGGAACTTCTCATAAACCTCCTCCCTGCCACCATGTTGTTCCTGAAGAGCCAAATCAAAATCCTTTTGTTGACAAACTATCTCCCACGTGCCAAGCAGGCCCTTGCTATTCCTTTTCTCCAACCACCATTTGTTATTAATAGTCATTCTTACCTTCACTCAGCAGACGAGGAAAAGGGAAGTACCACTTGAGTGAGTTCCATTAAAAAATAAAGTCCAGGCTGTAGGTAGAGCTAAGTGTTAGAGGACTAGGCACGCATGAGGCCTGTTTTCCACCCCCAGTGTCCACTCCAACACACACACACAGGAAGCAAAGCTCTGCAGAGAGATACAGAGCTCTGGGGCTATGTGCAAGCAGCCACACACTAAGCCCAGGTATTGCACCACCCATCTATTTTTATTTGGAAACATGCAACAATCTTGGCCAAGGTCAAAGCATTAAACAAATGAAAAAGAAAGAAAAGAAAACAATGAAAAGAGGAAAATAAATCCATTTTTATTTGGCCTCAAGATGCTTTTATCACATGTGTGTATCATGGTTCAGTCATGCAAACTATTGAAGGAACAGAACAACAACCAGAAAGGATGTGATCTGGCCTCTCAGTGCTTGCGAGGCCCTTACTCTGGTTTTGTTCAAAACCTCTTTGTGGGCTGCTGCTGAAAGCCCACTGGTGAGGAGGTGCAACACTGCTTTAGAGCCGTGATGGTAGGTATGCATACACACACATGCATGCACACACACTCAGACCCACACTCACAGCGCCTGCCCAGCCCAGGCTGTGGTCTCTTTGGGTCAGTGAATCATTAGAAACAATCAGATGGGCATGCCCTGGAGAAGTCATAGTGATAAGCGGAGGGAGATAAGAAGGCCAGATGTGCTGATCTGGCTGTCCAGAGTGCACTGTCATGGGCTCTGCTGCTGAACCAGCAGAAACACTCATCCTGGCCTCAGCTGTTCTCTGCACCCAAAGCAGGTAGAAGTGGCTTTCCCCCGATGAAGTAGCATGTAATGCTGGGGGAATGGCTAGCAAAGAACCTTCCGATAATTACATTTTAATTTAGTCAAGGTGCAGATGATTTGTTTTTAAACTACAAAAAAAAAGGATCTGTGTATTTACAAGAATTGCTCTTGCACAAAGGTGAATTAATGACTACTGGTTTTAATAACTGATTCCAGTCATGACCAGCCTAATCATAAAACCAAGCAAGGAGAAAAAAATACGTAACAGAAAATGGTCTTGATAACAAGAGCTGTACGAGCTGGTGAATGACGCATATGGAAACAGAATGTGCAAAACAAAGACTGGAGAAAATCCCAGGTTATTATAAAAGCAAGAGCTATGGAGAGACAAACAGTAAACAACCCATGAAGCTGCAGTGGGAAAACAAAGCCTGTCAGTATTCAGTGTTCTGCAGAAACAAGCAGCAGCTTAGAAAGGAGGGAAGACATTGAAATACTCAACTATAGTTTGGATCTTAAGTGTTCCACAGAGGCCCATGTGCTGAAGGCTTAATTAGACCACTGGGTGACGCTACTAGAAGGTAGTGGAGCCTTGGGACCTAGAGGGAGGACGTTAGGTCTTTGAGGGTGTGCCTTGAATGGGACAGTGGAACTACAGTCACTTCTTTTTCCCTTCTGGGCCACGCAGTGAGCAGTCTGCTCTGCCCCATCACTGTCATCCACAACAGAAGCCTGAGAGTATATGCATCTGCCTGACCAGGGATTCTAAAATCAAGAACCAAAATGAATCTTCTCTTTGTATTTTGATTACTTCAAATATTTATATATATTGGCTCTAGACGGCTTGTATGCTTTAAAAAATTAGGTTCTATTATCAAGCAGAATAAAGACCTTATTATCAGATGTCCAAATGTAACTAGACATATAAAAATATTAAAAATGTATAATGTAAAATATAAAATTTATTTGCTCACAATTAACTTTGTTGTAAGATTTGCAGTAAAATCAATGGTATGAGAAAAATTATGAAAGTACTAAATTCAATCTACAGTGTTCCAAAAATCTCCACAGAGAGAAAAAATGAACATCATTTGGATACCCTGTTGTGATGGAAAGATGATGAACTCAGACTGTTGAAGGAATGAAAGTGGAAAAATTCCACATGGTGCTTATCGAGAAATAAGGAAAAAAAGCCTATTTTTCTCTGTATAGCTTTATTAGAAAACATTGTGATACAAGTTCTGCCCACACCAGTGCTGATGTTGTAGACCAAGGGCCCTTCCCATATAACTGTAGCCCCTTGTCAGTGCAAGTTTCCTAGGCCCCATAATGGCGCTTTTGATGGTTTCAGGCTTCCATGATTTAAAACTCTCCACAAAAGAAATTATAAAATTCAGTTAAAACTATTTACAAACATCAATTTCACATGTTTGTGAGGCTCTTTGTGGCAAAGAGGAAACAAAGTCAAGTAGCATTTATTAAATATACTCGTCATGGGCAAGTTTTCTTCTCCCTTCCTTAGTGGGCAGATATTAAAATCTGATTTTATACTTGGCAGAACAGAGGTTTGGCAATCAATTACAAGGTGTGATTAGAATAAACAGTGAATGTTTAATTTTTTTAAAAAATTTACAGTAAAAGACTTTAATCCCCCTTAAAGTACTCTTCCACACTTTGAACACAACCCATTGTCTTGATTTTTACTGAAATAGGTCTGGAAGGCTTTTTTCATGTTGTTTATGATGTGTGATCAAAAACATGGTAAATGCGGTTATTGAATGCCATCTAAGTAGAAAGACAGGTTGATTAAAATAAAAATTCCAGTGTGTCCTCATTCACCAGATGTGGCCCTGTGCAACTCTGGCTCTTCCTCAGGTAAAAATGAACATTAAAAGTAAATGTTCTGAATGAATTCAGGACGTTGAAGCAGTCAAGATAGGGCAACGCAAGACATTCATGAAAAATGGTTTCCAGAACTGCTTTAGAAAATGGCAAGAATGAGGGATCAGAGTGTCTGAAGTGTGAGGGGGCAATTTGATTAATGGCAAGGTGGTTTATCATCATTCGTGCACAGTTAAGAAAGACCCACAGGATGATACAAATATCCTCTGAAATTCAAATCTCTTCAGGTAATCCTGGCATCTCCCTCACAGCAATGAATAATTGTTGAGGATTTAGAAGATTTTCGTAAATCTTAATGTATGCTTGTGCAAAGATGTGGGTGAAATACAGTGAAAGGTTCGTGTATTTAAGTCCAAATGTCTTTAGGCTTAAATGTATGAAAGCTAGAAAATATATATATATCAATATTAACAGGAGTTAACCCTAGGATACAAGGAAGGAATTAAGAGATATTTCCAATTTTCTCCTTTTACTAGGAAATCAAACCAAATTAATTATAATACATTGTCTACACTTTATACAGCTAAAGACCAATAGCAAGAGAAAACTCCCTCTGGATTTTGACTCCCTTCAGGAAGCTGGTTATGCACCAAGTTCGCTATCAACAACCACACAACCAAGCCTGTGCTCGCAACCTAACCGGTGGCTTGTTCCACCTCTGCTGCACTTCTAGAAAGCAAAACACATTTTTTTGAATCTGAAATGTTGAGGGCAGAAACAAAGGGGCTGTGACAGGTTTTTGACTTCCAGGGAAGCCCTTCTTACTCATTCAGAGAGGGACTCATGTCCACCAGAGCCTCTATCTTGCCCTCCCAGCCATGTCACTGAACATGGACCCCTTCTCTTCTCCTTTCTCTCCTTTTTCTCTCTATGAGCACAGTTTTAGAGGGAAGATCAGGTGAGGTGACTTAATTATTTTCTTTTTCAGGAGAAACTGCACAGTGTGAGCTTATAATTCATAAATGCAGGACTGACCATTTGATCCTCTCTAGATTTAAGGAATAAACAGCACACAACTGTATAAACTTGAGCCTGTCCAGTAAATCATCATGTGTAAACAACTTGCAGCTGTTGGCCTTGCTACCCATGAGTCAGACCTGCACGGATTCTATCCACCTTTGAGTGAGATGATTAGGGTTCTCCCACCCACTGCTGGAGGTCCCAGCACCACCAAGGTTACCGCAGGGACACCACACTTTCAAGGACAAGAGAACAACTTACTCTATTCACTTGGGAATCCTGTGATTGTTGAGTTTTGCTCACAGACTAGCGCTTACATGAGCAAATGTGAGTGTGTTCTGAGTAGGGAATAACATTTAGGAGAAAATGTCTTAAGATTCTAGTAGACAACAGAAGAAAACCAATCAGTCAATTTTTGCTTTTCTTGGTAGGTAGGTAGGTAGGTAGGTTGTGTGTGTGTGTGTGTGTGTGTGTGTGTGTGTGTGTGTGTGTGTATATCAACTGTAAAATCATGTATGTGTCTGTGTGTGTGTCGCTTGGGATGGAACGCAGGAACTTGTACATTGGTTGATAGTTTTAAATGTGACCACTGAATTATCCAACATTGAGCCATTGCTCGCAGGGAAAATACAGAACCAGGTTCCACAAGGCTCTATTTACAGTTATTGCCAACAAATCTGTTTATGCTTTTTTGCTTGAAGATAACTTATTTAATATGTTGTTGATTCATTAGCGTCTCACTCAAACCCAACACCTTTTAACTCATGTGTGACTCAGGAAGCTTTCCTTCCTTCCTTCCTTTCTTTCTCGCATTTTCTCCATATGACCTTGTAGCAATCCCACACTTAGGAACACTTATACAGCACTTAAACACTATGAATTTCAACATTTTAAACAGTGAAATCACCAAGAAAAAGCACAAAAATGCAAAAAACGTGGCACTAAACCACTATGAAAAGGGCGCTTGTTTAAAGTATGAGAGTTGAAACAGGAAGGCAGAGCATGGCCTTGTTCAACCTCAGCTGGGAATGTGCCTGTCTGGTGACTCAAAGCTTTCACCACTCTGCACATGTCCGTGAATGGCTGCCAAAGCACTCCAAGGACTGATTTTGGAGCTGCAAGTACAGTTTAGCAAGGAGGCAGAAACAAGTGCAGAGTACAGATTGACGGTGTGATATACAAAAAGCCCTGTCTGCTATCAGGCAAAATGAAATTCTTATGATCAGTTGCCATAAAGAAATTCAGTTTTCAATGGCACTTTCCTTTCCTAACTTTGCTATCTAAATTACTTAACTCAGGTTTATTCTCCTCTGCAGTTTTGCTTCTGTGTTCTCAGAAGTCAAAGCCATCACCTCATGCTGAGTTGCTGGCCTTTGAGGGTTCTGCACAGGGTGGACAGGACCCAGTAGGTGCTGAAGGATTGTCACACACCCTGAGATGTCAGAGAAGTGTGTCAATGGTGAGGTTCTAGAAGGCTAGTAGGAGTGGTGCCGAGTCGAGGAGGTCCCTCTGCCTGAAACTGAGAAGTTCTGCATCCTAGACTTGTCCTACTAATGGACTTTCGCGCCACCTCAGTGCTCCTATCTCAGGGAGCATAGCTGAATGACTCTTCCCAAACTTCACCTTGTCTAAGCAATTGTGCCAGAAGTCGGTATTCGGGTTTCTCTGCTTTCTCTTTCTGAGTCCCTTCAGGTCAGTTACAATGGGAAAATTAGTTAGCTAAGGACTTGATCTCTGTACTAAGCAGAAGGATGGAGCAATGGCTTCGAAGAGGGATGTTAGCCCCCTCCCTAAACACAAGCTTTGCAGAAACTGCCACTGCCATTCAAAAACACTTATGCCTAATAACTCCTGACAGGGAGAATGCTAAGGAGAGGAAAATTTCAGCAAGTAACTCAGGGTTAAATTAAATGGCAAATGGAGAAAAGGCAGTAGCTTTTTGAAGGCTGATCACAGAAGAATTCATATTTTTTTAATTTTGAAATTTAATAAAACTGAGTAATCAATTCTGTTTACTCTAAGTGAGCCAACTGCAGAAAAATCAGTAGGACAGAATGAAGAGTCCAGAAATCACGTTACATTTATAATCAGTTGATTTTTGACAAAGGCACCAAGACCATTTAATGGGGGAAATGAAAGGTCTTTTCCACAGGAGGTGTCAAGAGCATGGGATATCTATATGCAAAAGAAAGCGAACCCCTTCTTCACACCATGTCTTAGATACTTTTTCGTTGTTGTGACTCAATACCCGACATGCACAAATTTAGGAAAGGAGAGGTTTATTTTAGCTTACAGTTTTAGATGGTCACAGTCCACTCAGGGACGGCCAGCAGCAATTGAAGTACGTGGCAGAGGCAGAGAGGTGGAGGTAGCTTCTCAGGACATCACCAATAGGCAGACAAGTGAGACTAATCGAGACTAGTCCAAGTCCCAGTCTTAGTCTCGCCTGCATCCGGGTATTGAAGGTGTGGCCACTACACACCTCTTGTCTTAAGTCACATACCTTTAGTCTTAACTCACACACCTTTAGTCTTAACTCACATGCCCCTAATCCCAACAACTGCAATCCAGCCCTCCAGGCCAGACCCCAATCCACCAACATTACACGGCTCCATGGACAATCCATAACATTAAAATACATGAGACTTTTGAGGGACACTCCAGATCCTAACCACAACACACCACATGCAAAACTGAAATCGAAATGAACAAAACACCTAAATATAAGCACTGAAACTGTAGAAGTATCTGACCTTAAGGCAGACAGAGAATTCTTAGATAACAGCACAAGCATGAGTCAGAACAAAAGCCCAGCCTCTTGAGAAACATCTGAGGAGGGTAAGACAGGTAACCTTCCTTGCACCTGCCAAGACAAGTAATTAACATGCTGGTGCACCTTTTCAGGAAGATTCCCAGGTTCCCTCTCTGCGTTGTGGCTTTCTGCTAAATGGACGTCACCACAGCAGCTGCAGCTTCTCATGTCAACTCAGTTGATCTGTGTTTCAATGTGCTGCCGCTCTATGTATATTCTTGGTTATAGGTCAGAGTCTGGAGAGATCGCGCACCCAGATCCGCACTGTCTATGGTCAGTGCTCTTGGCAAGACTGCAGATTAAGATACAGACACCCTTGGCCCAGGTTTCCTAGGACACCCAGGATCCTGGGATCCAGCAGGGGAATGCTGCTCTGTGGGAGAGAATTGTGCATTGATTCCCCATCCAGGACTGAGAGTCCCTGGGTTGAAGTGGTGGCTTCTAAAAGAGCACACTGTTGATGAAGCAAGTCAGTTAAATGTAAATAGAGAAAGAAATTCCTCCAGAATTTAAGCTAAAGCAAGAAAGTTTATCCCAACAGTGTGCTACATTCTGTTTAATCCAAAACAAGCCAGGAGTAGGGGAGAAAAGAGAAAGAAATAGCTGTTGATATTCAACAAGTCACAAACAACTTGAGCTAACTGCACAGGGATGTCATGTAGACTTCCTACCCTCTGGACAAGATGACACTGGCATCCAGAGAAAATACCAGACAGGAATGGACTTCTGGGGAATTAACATCACATTCCTCAAATGAGCAAAGTGACTCTCTTTGAAGAGCCCCACATAGGCTCTGGGACTGATTGAAGAGGTGCCCAACAGAAATGACCCCAGGAGGTCCACCTCAGGACACTGGAGGAGTCTTGAAAATCTCTTATTTTGACTTCATCAAGTATTTCCCGACTACCTGTACATGATGGGCCTCCAGCCAGGCATGAATTTTTGAGCTGAGCAACAGCAGCATAAGCTCCAAGGAAAACCGCAATGAGAACATCATCCCAGTAAAAGGCAAGGAGGCAGGCAGGGTGGTGAAATAAGGTGTTTCCAGCCAAGCCCCATGGCAAGAGTTTCTAAAAGACAACTGGCCCAGTGATCTCTGTGAAGATTTGACCTCTCCAGGGAGCAGAACAGACAAATAGAGACCAGTGACAGACCTCCACATTGACTCTCCTAATCCTCACCTTCCTGTTCTTTTCTCTTTGTTACCTGTCACAGCAGAGGTCCCTCATTTCTGTTCATTATTCAAATATTCCTGAGAATCCGGGACTAAAGGTAGCTCCTCAATTGGAGAATATTTGCCAATAATACCCCAAGCACAGCAGAAAATGTGAACCTGAGTTCTATGTCAGAAGGTCTCTGAGCCCTAACACATCAATGCATCAGAGAACCATAGGGACCCATCTTCTAGCAATTTCTATTCAGGAAGGGAAGACATCTGTATATAGTCACCTTTTCCACTGCTGGGACAAAATATTTAACATCTACCACTTAAAGGAGAAGCTTACATTGGCTCATGGTTTCAAAGAGTTTAGTCCATGGTAATCTGACCTCCGAGGCATAAACATCATGGAAGAAATTCCTGGCAAAAGAAAAGTGTTCAACCATTGCAGCAATGAGGGAAGGAGGGAAGGAGGGAGGGAGGAAGGGAGTGTGAAAGAGAGAGAGAGAAGGAGCTGAGGATAAGAATATATCCTTCTAGGTCATACTTCCAGTGATCACCTTTCTCCAACCAGGCTGCACCTCTTAATTGTCCCTGAGCTAGGAACTCATCAATGAATTAATGCACTGATAAGTAGAGTGCCCCTATGATTCAATCACCATCCTAAAGTTGCATGTGTGAATACATAAGGATATTTGGGGGACATTTTAGACCTAAATTCTAGCACACCCTACCAAACTTGCTCAATGTCTATACCCCAGAAGCACTGCAGCCCCAGCTGCTCTTACATGTGTAGGCTGTGTGCCTTTAGTGCCCTGAGTGTGCCCATGTGGCATAGTCACGGCAGACAACTGGCAGTATGAGACTGATGCCCATACTCCTCTACCAATGGACCCTAGTGAATTTTGAAAGATTTAACACCTTCGTATTCTGTAATCAACTGCATGGCTTAGAATTATTCCAGTCAATAATTTTTAAATAAACTATTCGAATTTTCCTTCAATGGTTTGATGATTCCTCTGATGATAATTCCTCTCTGACCATAAATGTCCTCTCTTCACTGGTAAGTGAAAATATCTCCTTCTGCCCATGGCAAGTTGGGAGTTTTAGATACAGCTGGGACACAATGCGATGTATTTTGCCAGAAAATACTCTCACTGTGTGGGGACTAAGACAACTAAGGCTTCCAGATTTCCACAAAGGTGATTTAAATGCTCCCTGCATAGATTCAAATGCTACTTGGAAGGGAAGACATATTCCTGACACAGCCTCCCCACGGCCTATGCTCTATCTAAAGCATATGCCTTGAATCACAATCTCTCCCAACATTTTTGTCTGAATTAAAGCTAGAACATCCACAAGCAGGACTATTAGTGAGGGCTGCTAATTGTGATGACAACCAGAGCCAAGAAGCAGGCAGAGTGTCTGGGGCTTGTAGAGCAACCACATTTATTTAATCATGTCCAGTGTTATGAATAAAATTGTGCTCCCAAAACCCAGAGGTTGCACCCTAACAACTAATGTGGCTTTAATTTGAGATAAGGCCTATCAGAAAGTAACTAAGGACAGATGTGGTCATACAGGTGAGGCTCTGATAAGACTGGTTTAAGATGTGGAAGAAGTGTGCACGTGCTCCCTAACGTCTCTCCAGGTATGCGCAAGAGACCATGTGAAGTCACAGAGAAAAGGTAGTCACGTGTAAGTCCAGAAAGAGAGCTCTTACCATAAGTCAACTTGACTAGCACCTTGAGCTTGGTCTTGCCAGTCTCTGGAAGTGTGAAAAATTAATGTCTATTTTTTAAACCACTGAATCCGTACTATGGTGTAAGGCAGCTTTAGTAGACTAATATACCTAGAGAGTAAGCTGGGTACAAATGGAAACTTCCTATGCCTCACTGCCCCAACCCCATGTTTACAAGGGTAATGAACAAAAGTGGCTACTAGATCTCATAATCGTCACTTGTTGGGCAGCAGCACTGCCAGCTGTCCCACTGCGAGACCAGGCTCAGTATTCAGAACACGGCTAAGTGACCAGGAACTGATCTGGAAAGTTTCATGAGCCTCTTGTTGAACTAGCTACAAAAACACTTGGTAGAGAAGAACGAACACTACGGCTCAGTGGAAGTGCTGATGGCTCGTATTTAAAATCATACAACACCTCAACTGACTGCACTGGGAGGCAGAGAAGTGACATTCCTCACTTATTTGGCACATACGTTACAGCCAAGGATCCCTGTAAAGGAAGTGAGAACACAATGTTGTGCCAGATGTAGGCCCGTTTCACCCACTTCCTCATGTACTTCTACATGCAGGAGACTCTTCAGAATTTTCCCAGACCCTGTGAAATATTCTGAAGACACATAAACTCTACCCTGGAAGGAAGTAGAAGGTAATTTCAAAGGTTCTTGTAAAAAAACTAATATATCGCTAGTTCAGAAGAATTGGAGGCTGAAAGCATTTCTTCAAATCCCCAGAGACTCCAAAATGATTTCAGAGAAAGGCAACATGGCCCTTGTGACAGAAGACCAGAAGGCAGACAACTCTGAAATCAGTCTTCTAGGGTAGCTTGGGAAACCATGAGCCATCCCAGGTGTACAGTAGGCCTGCAGAAATGAAGCTTTACTGCTGGTTCTGTTTAGTGACTCTCAGGGACAGTAGAACAAACTGATACACCAAGAGTGTAACCTGGGTACAAGTGCAAATGCCCCGTGCTCAGATGTGAGAGCGAAAACTGAGTAGCAAGCTGAAACACCCAATCTATTCTTCTCACCTTGACCCTTCTGAAAACCCATGCACAAAGCTGGGAGGCATAAAAGAGACATCACTATGTAAATCCAGAAAGTGGGTATCTAGTTTGGGGAGGGGCTGCGACTGAGACAGGGCTCGGGGAAGGGCATCTACTGAACAGATGGATGCCAGTGCCTGCGGGGGTGCTCACGAGGATGCTCACCTTATAATAATTCATTACACCATCGAAAAGTCTGGTTGTGTTTACCCTGGGGAGACGGAAGACGAAGACAAGCACGTAGGGGAGTCCCCGGGGGTGGGATGGTCTTACTTCTTGACCTGAGTTCCGATTACACACAGGTGCTCAATTTGCAAATATTCATCAAGTGAGATGCTTAGATATACTTACCCACATCTAAATGATATTTCAATTAAAATTTGAAAAATAAAAGAGATACACACACGCAAGTAAAAGAAAAGGATAAGGCTTTGGTTCACCTATCTGGAAATGGTCAGAATATATAGAAAATTCAGATGATAAGAACATGTCTTAAGTATCTTCAAGTGCCATAGGTTAATGAAGATATACACTGGACACAGTCTGCTGTTACCTGTGTCACCAGACTTCACCTGTATTGCGTGTATGTCCTTAGGATGAGCTGTTTCTACAATCCAGCTTCACTGTGTTCCAGAGACCCTCGCAATGCTATACCTGTGAAACTTACCTGAGACAGCTTCAGTCCCTTTTAAACTAATCACTGTATGTCTAATGGATGAATAAAACACAAAGTCATCCATAGAAATACTTGCCAAGTTAGCAAAGAAAAAGAAAAATCTCCCAGAATAATTAAGAAATCACATTTCTTGCTCAATGCTTAGCCCAGCAAAACCATTCTCTTGGGGATGAAATGTGGAATTCAAGTGAAACCTTGGGACCAGGGTAAACACTTCCAATCTGTGCTTTGTTCTAGATTGCTTTCAGGCCCTTGCTTTCAGGCTATACCCAGAGGGTCAGGCCAGGCCCCAGAACAGCTACAGGCACCAGCCCCTGAATACAAGTTCATAAATCACTCTCTGGGATGGCACTATAACCCATTAACTAAACATGGGGAGCCATATGCTATGTGGGTACTGACTCACCACTCATGGACTACAGTCAGCCCAACATGACAAGCCTTCCCTTCTGATGGCTCAGGGGAGGCCCTAGAACAATCTCAACTTATGCTAAAAGGAAGCAAAAATGATAACATGCCATTTTGTTAAAAAAATTTTTTTCTTTGAGACAGGGTCTCGCTCTGTGGTCCAGGCTGGTCCTGAATTCACTTCAGAGCCCAGGGTGGCCTTGGACTCACAGCAATCCTCCTGTCTCAGCCTCCTGAGTGCTGGGATTACAGGCATGCACCACCATGGCCAGCTTATGTGGCGCTGGGGAATCGAACTCAGGTACATAGCGCTTGGCTTAGTGCTTGCTCAAGTGCTTTAACTGCTGAGCCATTCCTCCAGCCCTGTTAAATTTTTTTTAAAGTTAGCCTCTTATGCTGTATGTATACACATCAGTTCTTCGAGTTGAGGATCATACTAATTATTGCAAATACACACTAACAAAAAATAGCAATTTTGGGGAAAATAAAAAGTCTCTTAAAAGGAATGTTGATGCACATTGTAAAGTCAGGCGAGTACACAGTAGAACAAGAGAAAAGAGCTGATCTATGGTTTGTCAGGATAGACAACAGTTAAGAAAGACATCCAGCCTCTCGGAATTGTCACCAGCAAGGGCAGAAAGTGGATGGAACAAAGTCTCTGGTTCCCCCGTTGCGGTGAAGTCATTTCCCTCCTCTGTTCTTACAGATGCAGCTCATTACTAAAAGGCTACTTTGGGTTTTAGGACAATCCCAAACCAAAAAAAAAAAAAAAAAAAAGGCATGCATGTCAGCACTTGTCTTTAAACTGTAAAAAAGAATAAACAAATATTTTCCACCATTTAAGCAGTTTCACACATTTCCATGTCCCCTCTGTGTCAACAGTGGTCCCCAGGGCTGAGCTCCTGTGGAAGCTCTGCTGTGGCATCCCTGTGGCTGGCCCTGCTGGCCCAGACTCAGCCTACCCCAAGGGGACTTTGTCATCCCAAATTGAGCCTTCTCAAATTTCCCTCCCCTTGAAGACGAAGAGTATAGCTTTATTCAACTTCCTTTGCCTCCTCCCACACAGCTCTGATCTGCAGTCCTGCTACTTCCTGCTACATAGAGATTCTGGAATTTCTTTCTTCCCCTCTGGCCTCAGCTCTAGACCTCCGTCAGCACATTAAGCCTAGATTATTGGAAAAGATTCTCCGAGATCACTTCCCTTGTCTCTTCTTTCTTTCAACGTGGCCTTAAAAATATGGCCTCAGTGTCTCCACCTCCAAAGAGTCTTCCCTGATCCTGCCGGTACAGGCTTAACCTCCTCTTCTAAATGCCCACAGTCTGTGGTAAAGTCTTCATCACAGCAAGAGATACTACTTCACTGTAGTCCAGGCATCTCAACAAATCTTATACCTGTCCAGGTACAAAGCAACTCTGAGCCACCGTGTATAGCAATTTAACCAACAGCACAAACTTCAGAAATTCTTGTGAATAAGTCGAAGTCCATAAACACTAACCACTTCATCTTCATAAAATATTACCCTGCTGTAGTACAAAATAAACTGAAAGAGGAAAGAATAAATAATAAGGAGGGCAATGCTGATGGGCTCTAACACTTAGTAAACACTTACTATGGGTGCCACGATCATCCTCATGGTGCTGATAAGAATACAGGAGCCTGAGAGTCAACAGCCCACCAAAGCCAAATGGTAAATAAGGGGTAACAGAGTCAAGACTCAATCCCAAGTCTTTAGACAAGATTTTGCCTTGAGTTATGACATCTGAGGCTGCAAGTGAGTAGCTACAAAAGGATTTAACCACAGAAGTGTTCTGTTTGATCAAGCTAACATTTAAATAGGATTTTCTGTCACTCATTATCAATTAAAAATAGGCAGATTGTTTCACTCTTCTTCGAATATTATATAACTAGAAAGTGAGAGATGACTTAAAAAAAAAAAAAAGAACAGTGCTGAGACAGTAGGGGATCGACAGGGAAACCGGTGAATTAAACTCCCTACCTCATACCACATACAAAACTAAGCTCTAAGTAGATGAAAAAAATAAGCGTGAGAACAAAACTTTAAATCTTTCAGAAGAAAAAGTAAGGAAATGTCTTTATAACCTTTCAGTAGCCAAGAAAATTTAAAACAAAATCTAAAAAGTGGAAATCACAATGGGGATCAAGACATTCCACTAAATTCACACTGAAAACCTCTCTCACGGCAAAAGGCACCATAAACAAAGTTAAAGACCAAGGAAAGGCATGGTGATGATAGCTTCAATTCATAGAGCAAAAAAAAAATATTCAAAAGATCCTCAACTTCACTAGTTGAAAAATGCAAAACAAAACCACAAGGAGCCACCAGTTCCCATCAGACATGTTAACAAAGCTTAAACATTCTTGCAATGCCTGGCAAGGTTATCGGGATTAAAGGCTTTTGGAAGCTGTTGATGAGCATATAAATGAAGATAAAGGCAGCAATCAGGCCCATCTAGAAAATCCATAAAAGGGGGCTGGTGTGGAGGACTGGTTGCACCCTGGGAAGTGTCAGGTCATGAACCAGGTTGCGTTTCTATGCTGGGGAGCTTCACCCACGTCGGCCTGTGGAGAGAAATATCCCCAGCCCATGGTGCATGCGTACATGCATGGAGCACACACACACAACCACCGCTTTACAGAGGATGCTGTTGTCAGCCTCAGTCACATGTTAGAAAGCAGAGGCAGCAAGCGGGTAAACAAGTTTCTCAGGAACCAAATAGGCAGTGGAGCTGCAGATCTCCCCCCCAGCCACCTGAGAGGGAAAGCGGTCTCTGCCTTTGGGGACGGACAGACAACAAACAAGGGAAACAGACACACAGTCAGGTCTGCGCATAACACATTCCAAGAACCAGAGGAGATGCCTGCCAACTACTGGGTGAAGTCCAGGGAGTTTCCTATGAAAACATAAACTAACAAGTCTCTCACACAGATGTCTTTAACCCTACTGTGCAGAACTCGGGATGTACTTCTTGCAAGAAGGTTTATAGCTTTCATCAAATTTCCAAAGGGGCTCGTAACCTCAGAAAAGTCAAAAACACAAAACACAGGAATCCCAGAATATAATCAAGGACATTCCCCTTCAAAAAAATTCCTCTCTGGATAGCCAAGTCAGACCAAAAGATCCTGGGAAAATTACCCTTTGGCCCCCAGGGATTACCCAAGCATTCCTCAGAAGGTGATAACCAATAATGGTTTGCAGAATGCACTTCTCTCCGCCAGCTCTCAGCGAACACATGGAACAAACGAGGAAGGGTCTGTCATGATTCACCCACAACGTCATTTTGAGCACAGCAGCCACTGAGACCTGCATTGCATCAATTAGGCGCAGGAACTTCACCAAGAAAGCACTTGGAATTAGCTGGTCAACTTATATCAAATACTATAATTGTAAAGAACATGAAAATGGAAAAAGAAATAGTTGAGGCGTATATCCATACATAGAGATGATTTCCAAATACGGATTATTCCTGAATTTTTTGACTTTAGAGTGATGACTAAGCAGTATGAATTTAGTAGAAACTGAACTTTGAATTTGACTTTTTTTTTCTGCGCTGTTGGTAGGTGGGTCAAATGGTCTCTTACAATGCTGGGCAGCGGCACTGAGGCCACACACCCACCACTCAGCCAAACGTGCACTAGTGCATACAATCCATACTGTAGAGTGGACTGTGTCAAGGTAGGATGTTTTTGGTGGGCTAGGTGTATTTGGTACATTTTTGACTTACAATATTTTTAACTTACAATAGATTTATCAGGACCTGTGTCTTCTGTAAGTCAAGGAGCATTTCTATATAATTCTGAGTGATAAATATTTTTTAAATTTGGGGCCCATTGGCACTGGCTGGTCATTTCAGCATTCGGGAAGGCTGAGGCAGGAAAATGGCAAAGACCAAACCCAGCCGCAACTTGGTGATGTAGCAGGACCCTGTCTCAAAATAAAAGATTAAAAAAATCAAAAAAAAAAAAAAAAAAAGGATGTGGATACAGCTCAGTGAGACAACCCTGGACTTGATTCTCAGTATCGACCCAAAATAGTAATCATACTTTGTTTGACAAGGTTCCTGACATGTTTCCCTGGGGAAACTTTTAATGTAGCACTTTTATTGTATCTTGGTGTTTATTTTTATCAGAATGTGTGTATTGGATCTATATGAAAACAGACTTCATTCAGAAGAATGTACTATGCCCATTTATAACAAACTGTCTGTTTTCTGAAGATTAGTTATTGCTTAAAATGGATTTGCTATGAGTTAACAGGAGCAAAATCATTACATATAAAAGCTACTTGTGAATTTTGTTCTCCACTTGAAGGATACTGACAAATCAGTATGAGCACTCAGAAAATAAACATCAACATCAACTTTTTCCAGCTTCAAGATTACAGTCAAAGGGCATTTCCTGCTTCGTGGCATACACACCCTACGAATATTTATTGTTTGTACCCACCAACAAAGAAACAGAGCTTTCTTTTTTCGTGAGTCAGTTCAGTATTCGTTTAACATAAACAAGCAAACAAAACCTGGGGATAAGTGAGGGAGACTCTAAAAGGAGACCTACCCTTCAAGCCTATCTTCTGAGGGAGGCTGAACTGCACACAATGCTTTGCCCATCTCTTCACAACACTGCTCTTCTCAGCACTGGAAAGCATAAAACCTTCTGGGGTTATATTCCCAGGCACCGCTCATGTAGGAGAATGAAGTCATTTCTTAAGGATACTAATGTTCCTCAACTAGCTGCTCAGCTTCAAGTAATGTACACCTTAAGTGTGCTGTGCATTTCCTCTAACCAGGGCCTTTAGCATCCCTACCGAAGCAATAGCATCACAAGGGAACAGAAGTTTACTATGGCATAACCCCACAACAAGTTCACTACTGTCCTACACAGACAACCCTCCATTTGGGGAAGAGAACTGCCTTAATTCATTCTGTTCTCTCACTGATCTTTTGTACCTCAGCTGGGTACAAAACTAATTTTATCAAAAGTTTGCTTATTAGGAAATAAAGATTAGTCCCAATTTTTCCAATATAAAATCTTCCATTCAAAAACATAATAACCCAAGAATTCAGACTATTTCCTGACCCCTACCCTGTGCCGGTCAGGCTCTGGCTTCAGCAGGGATAGCTTTCACAAGTGCATTTGGAATGCAGAAGCAACAAAGTATAAATCAAATAAAGCAGCTAATACAAATCACACCAGAAAGTGGTGAACAAAGTTCCCAAAGTAGAGGATCAGCTGTTCACGAGATAAGGTGACAATTTTCCTGGAACTGCTTTTTAGATTTCATGTCCAGACTTTGCCTAGGACATTAAGATTCAGGCCTCAAAACTGGGCAATCTTCTGGTAATTCCAACTTGGTTACAGACCTACTGCCACAGCAATGGGAACCTCACTTTTAGCCTTGATTTTAGGATGAATGACTCTCCTCTGTCACCTGAGCACCTCTGCTACAAAGAATTTTACAGAGAACTGGACGGCCCCAAGGATGCCTCTGATTCTTCACTATAAGCTATCTCTCTGACTGGCAGCCAAGGAAGGTTTCTGGCTGACCTGGTACAAACGACCAAGACAGTACAAGCCAACGTGGCTTCCTCCATGGGAGTAATGGTTCCCTACAAGGCAATTAGGCTATTCTACTGCTGAGGACCAGTGGGCCTCTCCAGAGGGAGCTTCTGTGCCTCTCCACTGTCCTGCTCAAAGACACCTGGTGTGCCGGCAGAATGGCCAGAACACAATGAAGGACTCACTCCTGTGAGGACCTGCCACAAACCTGGACTTGTTATTCCATCAGGATGATAGGCACTGCCTGCCTCTCCCTGAAGAGAACTGGGACTGTGCATGTACAGACAGAGCTCACTTGGATGCCACTGTTCAACAAGAAACAGTTATGGAGCAAAAACTTGAGGCCAAGAAACACAGAATAATTTTGCAATACTAGCAGCGGCAATTGGTGGTGTGAGGGTGTGCTGAGTCTCAAAAGGCCCTTCTCAATGACTCCAGGAAAGCTTAAGACAGAGAAGTGAATAGTTGGGTGTGGGGAAAACAGGGTCTTTGTTGACATCAGAGGTGGGGACACAGGTGCAAGGGTCACCAAGTGCCTACTGGAATGCTGGCAGATCGCAATGTTTGGAACTACACTGTACCTTTTCATCTTTGCTGTAGCAACTATGTCCAACTTTTGGCCTGTTGGGTTTTTTCCCCTTGATTATTATTTTAGTGTTATAATTTTAAAAATCACAAAGGAAGTTTTAGTATATTACATTACACCTCTGTCTGCACATGTAATATGTTAACTATAGACATAATTTATTTTATATGTGGCCTAAGACAGGTCCTCTTCGTTCAACAAAACAAAGGCAAAAATGTAGCAGGCTACAGATTGGACATAGCTGCTAAAGCATTTCTCTCCTCTACTCCAGTTTTAAACTGGATTTTGGACTTCCTCCCCTCAAAGCCAAGATCAGAGAGGCCCCTTTTCCTGAAGTTGTCATCTGTCCCTTATGTTCCCTGCTATCTGCCAAGCTACCTTGATGCTTCATCCAGAGGCCACCTCTGTTTGGCTTTAGAGTTCTGAGCACATCTGATAAACTCACTGCTCAATGAACAGAAAGAGGACTCTTCACATAATGTTCTCAGATTTAGAAATAGATAGATTCCTAAAAATTACAGAAAGATATTTACCAAGATTAAACTCATAGCACACACTGAACGTACTCCCTGGAAACAGCACGAATTCTTCTGTTCTTCAAGGTCAAGTTATCTTCTTGCTCAGAGGTTCCTTACATATTTGCACAAACTCAAGTTTTAAAAATAAAATTGATTCTGAGGCAGAAAAAAGGTATTTTCAAGAAAACTACTAGCTATTAAATTGATAACTAGACAACAGAGAATTGTTCTGGGGTGGATTTATGTTTCAGATACATCCTTCTAAATAAAAGGAAGAAATAACAGATAACATGCCTCATATTTAACAGGAGAAATCTATCTGGGTTTTCCCACCATAAGATCATCCAGGCCAAGACAATCCAATGGAAGAAAGAACAGTCTTTTCAGTTAATGTGCTGGGACAAATGAATACCCACATGAGGAAGATGAATTTAGACACCTCAAATTATAGACAAAAATTAACTCAAAGTGAATCACAAATCTTCTGACCATAGAGCTGAAAATGTAGCTCAACACTAGGGAGCTTGCCCAGCTGGCTCAAGGCCCTGCATTCTACACCTAATACAAGAGATGGGGCAGTACGGCGCTAAAGTAATAAAATTCTCAGAGTACATCTTTGCAATCACAGGTTCGTAGGTTCGATGATACTTCAACAGTTCTTAGGCATAACATCAAAAGTACACGTGATAACAGAAGACTGACAAGCTAGACTTCATCAAAGTCAAAAATCTTTATGTTCAAACAAAGTTATCAAGAAAGTAAACACAACTCCCACACTGGGAGGCAATATTTTCAACCCATTTATCTGATACAGGACCTGTATGTAGAATTTTAAAAAGATGCCTGACATCACTAGCAATCAGAGAAATACAAATCAAAACCACATCAAAATATTACTTCATACTCTCCAGAACGATTCTAATCAAAAAAGACAATTGTTAGCAAGAATGTGGAGAAACTAGAACCTTCACACCTTGCTGGTGGGGATGTGAAATGGTATAGACATCTAGAAAAACCATTTGTCAGTTCCTTGCAATGTTAAACACAGAGCTATCATGACTCAGTAGTTTCACTCCTAGTTATGTATCTAAGAGAACTGAAAACTTGTCCATATAAAATTCATATATGAATATTCATAGAAGCTTTCCTCAACAAAACGATGGGAAGAATGCAAACAACCATCAACTAAAGGATGAATACACTCACACACTCACACACACACACACACACACACACACACACACACACACTCTCTTGTCAGAACTGGTACCATAGTACATGGACTATTAGTCTCCCAAACTGTGAACTAATAAACAATTTTTTCAGTACACTATACAACTACGCAATATGCAATCTCTGCATTTTATTATAGCAACAAAAAATGGACTAAAACACTGTACACGTGTATACCTTAAAGGAGACAAGATTTGGGTGTATCAGTTCCAGCCCATACAGCCATATAAGGTGAAAATCTATAGTTATTTATGCAAGCTATATATAATGAATAGATAAAGTCATTCCTAATGAATGAATAAAGTCATTCCTAATGGTTAGCAATTGACACATTTCATTCTGTATTTCTTACAGTCCTTTTGGGGTCACAGAAGCATGACTATGAGACAACAGAAATCCTAAAATGCTTATATCTCTCTTAATATATAAATTTCCTCTTGTAAAACATATCAGATCAGCTATTACTGTACATGTTCAAACATCCATGTTATTCTTGAGATTATAAATTCTTCCAGAAGGTTTGTTTCTAAAAGAAGTAGCTGAGGGGCACCTCTGTGTAGACTGGCTCAGTGGCCTGAAACTGGAGTGAACCTGTCCTGCATCCAAGGACTTCAGCTCCTGTTCACAAGGCCTGACACCCATGGGTGACATCGACCTGAGCTTAGGGCTGGCTTGACCTCTGCCGACTCCTTTGGCTAATGAAGTCTCTGAGAAGCTTGCCAACTGCCATCGAACAGCCTTGGAGATGATTTAAGCCACTACCTTCTAGTCAAAACCCTTAGACCGTCTGTGACCCAGTCAAGGGGACTTGTATGCTTCCTAAACATCTTACTAAATCAAATTGTATCCTAGCCTCAGGAGTACTTCGATGACAATTTGATCTCACCGCACAGCCAGACAATTTGCTCTGCGACTACTTCTGGGCATGCAGCTTTGGATCTTTTCTAAAACCATGTGAGCAAACAAGCTGGATGCTCCTGCCAGCTCACTTGGATCAAAGGGACGATGGCACAGTGCAATAGGAAGGTGCAAGAAAAACAAGTGAGTCTTTGTTCCACCGCACCTTCTGCAAACCCTGGCAGCCCTGCCCAGGAGGGAGGCAGATCTGACCAGCCCTGGCACAGAGCCATAAAAGAGGGCCTGGGTGACATGCTCCTGGGCAGCTACTTCAGTCTCTACACCATGCAAATGGGCTTGGAGCCGTGTCCTCTTGTCTCCATCTATCCCAGATACCACTATCCACGTCTCAGTCCTGGGGAAGGCAGCATTTCTTCACCTGCAAAATTTGGAGGTATTTATGATGACTGAGGGTCACACCTGGACAAAGGCCAGGGATCTCAAGTGATCCAGTGTGCCACATATGCCTCAGTGAGAAACCGCTCTGTCCCCAAATGTCAAAACAGCTGACACTGAGAAAAGACCCTCTTAGGATATGTGTCACAAATACAAATGCTTTGAGGACCAAGCAGGCAAGCTAAGGGCCAGGCACACTCCCTCATAACCATCCCTTCAATTATATTCTTCTAATATAGTCACATTTTGTTGGCATGTCAATCACAAAGGGTTTTTTTTCTGTGATCCACCTCTCCAAAGAATACACTATTTCAAGTCTTTTTCCTTGAAAGACTAAGCCCTCAAATTCTATTTTTCATGATTCAATTTGGATAGGTATTTATATAAAGGAATATTTCCATTTCCTCCTAACTAAACCACAAGAAAAGTAACATCACAAGTTTAAGAGGATGGCACCTGCGACTTAGCTTCAGTGAGGGGACAAGAGGGAATGGCAGGGACTGGGGCAACCATGAAACAGCAGCCACTACTTAGCTCCAACGAATTATGCCCCACAAGCATGCAGCCCTGGAGCCAGATCTCTCCACGGAACCCAGAGAGTTAAGTGCTTAGGTACTGATTTTTTTTTTCTAAGAGAAAAAGAAAAAATAAAATGTTTGAAGACAGATGCAGAACTGGAGTAACTTCTGCATGAGGTATATGACCACAGTTCAAAGTCGTATCTTCCTGCACTGGTCTTGAGCTCTTCTCATGGGGCCAGTGGCCAGACCCTGCCTTCCTAAGAGATTATGAGCAAGGAATAAATCAGGCACCTGTTGCAGAGGAGGAGATAAATAAGAATTACAATGACTGCTCTTATAGTGGCCCACAAACGTGGGAACGTCTACACTGGCTACAGCCAATGACTACAGCTACAGTAACAGATTCCAGTCTGTGAACGCAGTGGTTATATGGCTGGGAGATACGGACACAGGGAAAAACAGGTGCCTCAGGGGTAGGTTTTCTCGTATGCCAATTTCCTCCTTTGTCATTTGTGACTTTTGCAATAGATGTGGACAAGCGTAAAAAACTTTTCTAAGATATAGACAAGGTAACTATGTCATAAGTTAGCCATCATAAACATTCAAAATATAGTCAAAATGACTATACTACCGAAACTGATATACAGATTCAAGTTCTACCAAAATATCTACAAGTTTCTTCAAAGAACTTGAAACAATTCTTAAATTCATATGGAACCAAAAGAGACCAAGAATAGCCAAAGCAATCCTGAGCAACAAGACCAAGGCAGGAGGCATTACAATCCCAGACATCAGGCTATACTATAAAGCAATGGTTGTAAAAACAATTTGGTACTGGCACAAAAATAGACGACTGGAACAGAATTGAAGATGCAGAGACAAACCCAAACACCCTCAATTACTTAATATTTGACAAAGGGGCCAAATGCATACAATGGAAAAAGGACAGCCTGTTCAACAAATGGTGCTGGGAAAACTGGACATCCACATGCAGAAGAATGAATCTAGCCACACACCTATCACCATGCACCAAAATCAAACCAAAGTAGATAAAAGACCTAGACATTAAAAGTGAAACACTAAACCTTCTAGAAGACAAATTAGGCAAATTTCTAAAAGACATAGGGGTAGGCAAAGACTTTCTTGATAAGACACCAAGAGCAAAAGAAATTATCCCCATTATCAACAAATGGGATCATGTCAAATTAAAAAGTTTCTGTACAGCAAAGGAAACTATTAACATTGTAAAAAGAGAACCAATAGAGTGGGAAAAAATATTTACCACCAACATCTCAGATAAGAAGCTTATAACTAGAATATACAAGGAGGTGAAGAAAAGTAAGCCTACCAAAATAAAGGATCCTCTTGAAAAGTGGGCAAATGAAATGAAGAGGCACTTCACCCAGGAAGAAATGCAAAAGGCTAATAGATATATGAAAAGATGCTCAACATCTCTAATCATAAGAGCGATGCAAATTAAAGCAACACTAAGATACCATCTCACTCCAGACAGAATGGCCCATATCATCAACAAGTCAAACAGTAATCAGTGTTGGCATGGCTGCAGGGGGAAAGGAACCCTCCTGCACTGCTGGTGGGAATGTAAATTCATACAACCACTTTGGAAAGCAGTATAGAGTGCTCTCAAAAGACTAGAAATAAATATCCCCTTCGATCCAGCGACACCCCTTCTGGGAATATATCCAAAAGAAGCCAAAACAACACACAACAGAGACATATGTATACCCATGTTCATAGCAGCACAACTAACAATAGCTAAAATATGGAAGTCACCAAAATACCCATCAACAGACAAGTGGATACACAACTGTGGTATTTATACACAATAGAATACTATGCATCTGTAAAGTCCAACAGCGTGGAGGCTTTTACAGGCAAATGGAAGACACTTGAGAACATCACACTCAGTGAAGTGAGTCAGAAGTATAAGGTGAAACATCGAATGGTCTCTCTGATATGAGAGATCCAGATCACAACTCCTATGGAACTTAAAAAGAAAAACAAAGCAAAACAGGGGGGTAGGGCAGGGAGGGAGGGAAGGGAGGGAAGGGAGGGACAAAAGGAGAGAGGGAAAGTCCTTGTCATTCTGACAAGACACGTATGTGCATAAAATGCTCAACTCCATTGTAAACCTTAAATTTTGCACGTATACATATCAATAAAATGGGAAAAAAGTTGTAAGAGATGGCAAAAAAATAATAAAAAAGATTCTAAAGATCTTTGAGAGAAAAAATGCTAGCCATTGTACAGAGGCAAAATATTCTCTTTTCAAAAAATAAGGTCCTTGTTCTTCACTGCCAGCACAGAGACTACGAAAGGCCATTGTTTTCCCAGCATCCCCTCTGATCTGCGTTAACCTTCTCCTGGCATTATATGTCTGAAGCAGCCTTCAGGGAACACAGAACGCTCTTTGTCCAGCATTTACATTCCAGAAAGGGAGCCTCTCTCCAGTTCTAGAGAGAGTCTGAGGGGCCAAGTCCAGGACTCCTTACAGCCCTGCTCTTTGTCAAAGACAAAGCCACCCACAGATATGGAGGGACAGAAGTATCAGGGGAAACTGTTAAACTGGCCAGGCAACTTCAAAAATCCAACAAATTTAGGCACCAAAGTTCCACCTGAGCCCAGAAGCACAGGGAAATACAAAGCTTTGAGGATGAGGCCTGGATCTATACGGCTGCCTTGCCCTCGCCTTGTTAGAACAAGCAGCCTTTCTCTGACTCCTTGCAGGAAGGATCCACCACCAAGCTCACAGTCATGGGTGACAAATCCTTTGTAGCCAGAATTCCACAACACATTTTCTTACATTTGCAGAAAAATAGGCAGTCACTATTCCTCCATTGTTGGAAATCCATTTAATTATCAATTAGAAAGACAGAGCAAAGACTTTACAGAAAGGTCAGAAAAAGATCTTTTAAAATAAATAAGTGAGGAAGAACATAAGAATCACCACTGTATCATATTAAAATAAAAACCCACATGGTTTCATTAAAACAAGCAAATGTCGAAGTATGGCTCACAATAAGACCCAGGAGGAAATATAAGGGACTTGGAGGAGTTACCCAAATGGCTCAGAAACAAACGCAAGCCAACAGATATTCATTGAGTCCCCACAGCATGAATACCACTGTCCCGGGCACTTCAGGGCAGCAGTAGTGTCAGCCCCGCTAGGGACATAAGACAGAGAAGGAAGGGGGACTTCTAGTGCCAGAGAAGTCACAGGCTAACTCGGCATTCATGACATGGGCTGTGTGTCCAGAGACAAACAGGAGCCGCCACCTATGGAAGAAAAGGGTGGGCATTTGGGGGGTCTGAATCCTATTAGTTCTATTTTGTCAAGAGGCATGATGAGACCATGATACACTGGAAACACCAATTTATACTATCCACAGCTAAACCACCAAGTGAAAACTTAATGCAATTAATCTCGTAGTATAAGGAAAAGGCCAGGGAAAGAAAAGGCTGTGGAAGTGAGATTCTGGAGAAGATCTGGGGCACGACACTGCTGGCGAGCAAAACACAGGGGCTCCCAGAAAAGGTGGGTAAGGATGGCCTATGAAGGGCCTTGGAGGTTCAACTACTGATAAATTGAGATTTTTATCTCAAGGACACTGAAGAACTAGAGGTGGTTAATATGCAGGAGAGGTACACAGTTAATTTTTAAAAGAATATAATAGTACATTGGTTGGTTTGACCTAGCACAGCATCTGGTGCAGAACTGTAACCAAGACGTTAAGATTCAATTATATACATCTGCTGATGGCCAACTGTTCTGAATTTCAAAGATGGAAATTTTGGGTGTCTCAACCAAATACATGTTATTTGGCACAACAAAGCGCCACTGCTTCTTGGGAAGCTAGGTGATCACCGGACAAAAGAAATGGATTATCACTTCTCAGCATTTTGGCTAAGATCAAGTGGAGTATCTGTTTCCATCAGTTCAATATCTAATACATCCTATATCTGAGGACACTACATTAAATGGATTGTTGGAGCTGACAGATGGTTCAGGAGCTTGCTCCACCTACTCTCCACATTGACCTGGGATTGCAGTAGCTCTAGGAATGGTGCACCACCACCACCCCCACCCCGGGGGAAAGAAAAAAAATGGATGACCACGACTGGCTTCATTGCCTGAGGGTGGACACACACAGGTGAGCGAGGGACAGAAGGTGAGCATGGCTGTTAGGTTCAGGTTGGCAATACCTCCCAGACCACCAATGCCTTAGAACAACTGCCTCCCTGCCTGACCTGACCCCATTAAAGCAAATGTGGCAAGACATTTTGCCCATAGCTCTTTGAACATGAACTTTCGCATCTGGATGAAATCTGCACTCCTTCATGAAACCCGCAAGGCTTTCTGGGAGATACTGCTGCTTCCCTCTCCAGCTTTATGTCTCACCAGTTGGCCTCCCTTTTGTTCTATGAATGCAGCAGGCTTACGATTGTTTAAAGGCCTTCCAAAAGGGCCACCTAACTCCCCAAGCATTGAAATAATCACCTCCTCTCACACTTCAGGTCTCCACACTAATGTTATCCACCCAGAAAGACCTCAGAAAAGTCTTAGCACACCCTCCAGTATCCTAATCTGTAACTTCAAGGAACTGAGCCCAATTCACAACTCAGATCTATTTGCGTGACCAGTCGTTTTATGTCAACCTTGACTAGCTGAAAGCATTCTAAAGGTAGAGATCTCATCTGTTTTGTATGTGACTATAACACTGGCACCTTGTCTAAAGCATGACATGCAACAGCAGTGCTCATAAATACTACTAAATTCGTCACTGATTAAGTGCTATGGTGTCAGTGTGCCCTCTAAATCTCCTACGTGAGAAACTTTATCCCCAAATTCTCCTGCTGGTAGCTTTGGACAGTGTGGACTTTGGGACATAACCAGGACTAGACAAGCTCACGAGGATGCCACTTCCATAAGGACATTTGTGGCTGTTTAAGAAGAGGAAAAAAGACCTAAGCTCATACTTGTTCTGTTTCACCATGTTTTCCAGCATGTCATGATGCAGCAAGAAAGTGCTTACCTGATCCTGGTGCCATAATCCTGGACTTAGGTTGTCAGAACTGTGATTTACAATAAACCTCCATTGTTTATAAATGATGTGATATTAAGTATATCATTATAGCAACAGAAAACAGACTAAAATAATTACTGGACAAGTGAACTAGTCCATTAAAGCCAGACTTATCTGAGGGGAAAGAAAAGGAAGGTTCAAGCATGAGACTGAACAGGTTACATTGTGGGAGAAGACACTGGCCCAGCCCAAGTAGACATATACACAGTAAAATGGACAGATAATAGGCAGGCAGAGGCACACAACTCCGAATTCCAGGCTCAGCATCTTCCTGTACTCCACATATTCTTAGCTCCTCGTGTTTCCATGTGGAGAGGGCCCAGCTGCCAGACTGCTGTGCCAGGCAAGGGTGGGGTAACCATTCTGCTTGGCAGTCTGGGAAGGAGCTGGCTTGCTCACACACCCTCTCCTCGTCCTGCCTGCCTACAGGATGACAGAGCCTGCAGGTGGTCTTGCACCCACATCCCAACCCGCCTCTATAAAGGGACTTCACCCTCTAGCCCTGCCTATGATGGTTGTGGGAAAAAAAGGAATAATTCTTGGGTGAAATTTCAGGGAGAAAAATGGGTAATTCTTGGGTTCAGCATTTACTGACATTTAGGTCTCCGTCACCAATCAACTTCACCATAGTAAAGCTGCTACTATGACTGTCCCAAACTACAAACTTGGAAGGGAATGATGGCTATTATGGATTAGCCCTTGACAACCCTAACAGAGGAGCCCGGTATATTTTCTGCATGCAATAAGGAGCCCATGCACCGTTAAGCTCTGTGCAACCCAATAGCATGAGACGAAGAAACAAAAGATGGCTTCAGGCTATGAAACCCTTTCCCTCCTCAACGGCTTTCCTCCCCCATTCCTAGTGATGATAGAAGAGATGGCTACCAGCCAAGCCTTCTAAGCCCACTGTTTTATATCCTGCCTTGAAATCTGAGTCTTGCTGATGCCTCCCCTTGAAAACTTCTGTCTTATGCACTTCTGTCACTATCCTGGTCCGTAAGACAATCACTCTCATTTTTGTAGCTTTGGCTCTATGGAAGTCAACAGCCCTGCAGGTTTATCGGGACACTGATTTCACATGAGTACAGGAACTTTGAACTGAGAACTACAGCAAGGCTGTTCTCACTAAATTTGGGAGGCCCTAAAGTCCTCACCTGCAATCTAAACAGTATACCTGTGGTAACCACACAGAACTACACAACCGGCCAGAAGGGACCACATGCTCTCTTAAAGCTGTGAAACCTCCATCACATTAGCAGTATGTCAGAAGAGCTAAGTACAAAGTTACCTCCAACTGACTAAAGACAAACATCTTTTTTTGAATAACAGACAAAGGAGGCAAGGAAAATCATCTTGAGGTGATGATATATGGGCTCCAGTGAGTAGGTGGACATAGGTCTGGGCAAAAGGCCAAGACGGCTTCCTTGACCAGCATGAGATGGCTACACACAGTCATCCAAAACAACCAACGTGGGGAAAACATGACTGTGTCAGCCTCCCTACCACTCAGGCAGACAGGCTGGCAGCACTTTAATCAGCTTCAAGTCATTTTGCTCCCACATCCAACTACCCAGCCCAGAAGCTTTCTGGCCAAACTTGTGTAAGTATAACCAAAGTTAGGCATATAAGGGTCAGCAGAGAACATTCACTGAGAAGACAGCTGGTGAGCAAGGATACATTCCAGATGATACCTAAAGGGTCCCAAGGCCACCTCCCTGACTACTTTCTTCAACATGCCATCACAGTGGTCTCTGTATTTACTGAGCTCACATGACAAGTGTCCATGGCTAAACACTAACAGATTCTAAAGTGTAACCTTCTCCAGATGTTGGTACAAAACTGAAGGAATAGAAGTCTATGCCAAAGACGCCCAGGAGCTGATGCCAAACTGACCAGAGGGAAGGGATCTGAGGCCAGCCATAGCACTGAAGGAGACCAAGAGGTGGAGGGTGTGGGTTGAAACCGGAATGGTCTGCAAATAGCCTCAGCAAGCTGGCCATACGGCTCCTGTGAGATAAAATTTAACTGTCCAGAGACATCCACATAATGTCTGCTTTAGGCTTGGCCACTGCGTTAGGATGGGAACTACTGGTATTTATTAATATTCCTTTCGGGTTCACCCACTCAGCCAAAGTACTGAATTTTGAATGCAAGCCTTTACTCTTTATATGAAGGGTGCCTCGTGGGTATCAATAATATCTGGAAGAGAGATAAACAAAAATAGATTTACACACCCACACATCCACAGGTGCACATGTGCACACAAGAAAATAAATCTTAGCAAGAGGAGCAAAGTCCATTGTTTATACCAAACACCTCCAGACACAGGTGTTCTGACTCTGCCTGGGGACTCAATTAGGAAGCCATCACTCTGTCTCCTAGCAGCCAGGGGACAAGAAAAACCCATAGGGGAGGAAGCAGAGGGATTAGTAACATGGCAAGGTAGGTCTTGGACGGCAGCCACCCCTTCCTGTCGATGCTGAAAACTCTGTTGGCACCAAAAGAAATTGCGAACTTGGAAACCTTCCCCATCAGCATGCAGATGGAGAGCCCACACATCCTAGGGGGAAAATAATTCACCGCAGTCTTTAAAATAAATACTTCCATCAGGGTAATTTAAATGCTTTGTATGTAGTGATGGCGTGCCTCATTATTTCCAGGACTGCATTATGTTATGACCTATGTTGCTTTAAATTTTGGACTCATGCCATTTATCAAAGACAATAAAATCTCAAAGGCACAACTACTTATCATCAGATATAATCCAATGGAACGCTTAAATGAGGCTCCAATGCAATGTCTCTTGGCGAGAGTCCTTGTATTAACTCTGGCTAATTATTGTTTCATTAAAGATATTTCCCAGTGTGCCTAAGCTTCTTATTTTATAAACCAGCCACTGGAACTCCACACATGATAATCACCTTATAGGACCAACTGGCATCTCTTATTTGCTGGCACAGCAGGGATGAGGGAGAAGAATCCTGAGAAGTCACTGATTGTGACTTTACTCCCTTCTCCACTGACCACCTATAATCAGACCACTTTTGTAAGAGTTACCCCGGATTAGCTCCTTTTGGGATTAAGAAGTTCTCTCCAGAGCCAACAACACAGTGTGTGTGTAATCACCCAGTGTGCCCCAAAGTTTTTAGGGAAGGAAAGAGGTGGGAATCGACTGCGTGCCTGCTCATCTGTTCCTCCTGAACTCAGCAGGTCTTGCCCCAAGGGGTCTCCTATTGTCTGCTCCTTCTTTCTAAACTTTAAGCATACCTTTCCTGGCCTCAGATTCATCCACAATTGTATGATGTAGTCTCCCAGCCGCTCCCAGGAGAAGCCAGTGATGCGGAGTCATTCTTCATCATTTTCGTCCTTTGAGCCCAGCAGGGGTTGAGCACAGACACAGAGTAAATCTCTGGCATCCATGCCCTTTGCTTAGCCTCCACGCCTCATTCCTGACCCTTCATTTCACTTATAAATTATACTTATTCTAGAAGTTCATCGATTAGCAAAAATGAATCAAGGTCACCCTGGCCTCACATTCATGGTCTTAGAATGGACTGTTGAGGTAATGAAATTATACATTCAGGCAGAAAAATTGGGTTGGGCCAGGGGTACCTAGTCAGGCTTCATTACACATCTCTACATGAAGAACTTCTCTCAGAAGAGTCATTCTAACACTAGCCTAGTGGCAGAAGCCGACAGACGGTAGTGCAGGAGCCTCCCCCTGCAGCAGAGAGAAAGGGTGAGAGGGTAGCTTCTCTGAGACCACGTCCACACCTCCTAGTTCTCTTTTCTGTTCACCAAGGCAAAGGTCAGGCAGGTGTAAGCCCTGGGTATGGATCCACCATGGGCCCTGGAAGGCTGGGGTGTAGTGTGGGGATGGAAATAGTGCGAGACACAGAACAAACACATGGGTATATCTAGACTAATACCAAGTCATGCAAAAGGGTTACACGCTCTCCTGATGTGTGTGTTTTCCTCTTCATCAGAAACATACTGGTGGCACATACCTAAAACCTCAACTATTCAGAAGGCTAAAGCAGAGGATCGCCAAGCTCAAAGCCAGCCCGGGCAAGCTAGTGAGATCCTGCCTCATAATAAAATAAAAAGACTGGTGAGGAAGCTCAGTGGTATAGCACTTACTTAGCATGTAGAAGGCTCTAAGTTGGATTCCCAGCACTCCAAATCAATAACAACAATAATGGGACGGGGGAGGGGGGGGGGCGGTGTCATCTGTCACATCCTTTCCAACTTGCTCTCAGGAATAAAGGCCTCACCTCAGACAGCCATGAAGGACTATGTCAAGAAGCCTGGACTTGGTCACCAGAACTGTCTCCTAACCACTCTGAGCCTGCCTGCTGAGTAACAGGATGACCTGGCTTCCAGGAGCCAGGACAGCCGAGCCAGCACCACATCTCACAGTAGTTCTCTGTGGAGGCAGCACATTCTGTGAATTTAAGATCAGCACTGGTGGCACTGCATACCTATTCAACTGTTCAAGGTCACCTCATGCCCCACCTTAGCAAGGATCACTCTTCTGAATCCACAAAGCCTACTATCTAATTTCATTTTTCAAAGGGAGACTATTTGGGCATTTGACAAGTATGAGTTGATCTGAAATTCCTTTATCCACTGCACAAATAATATTAGAAATACCCAAGTTTACCTCTTTAGAAAATTATATTAGTCACATTTTTGTAAGATGGCAAACCAGAGCCCTAAATGTAACTGAAAAGTCCCTAGCAGTGTGACCAAAGCCCTTAATCTGTCCAAATACAAGCAGAGAGACATATTAGTTAGTTTTCCACTGCTTTGCAAATACCTGACAGAAGTCAACTTGTAAGCAGGAAAATTTCGCTTTTATTGTTCTGTTTTTGGTTTTAGAGATTTCAGACCCTGGTCGCTTGACTCTGATACTTTGGTACTGTGGTGGCACAGCACAGCATGGCGGAAACACATAGCAGAAAAGACTTCTCACCTTATGGTGACCAGGGAACGAAAGAGAGGAAAGGACTAGGTCACTATATCGCAATCAAGGGCATACTTCAATGACTTAATAACTTCCTTTCACAAGACTCTACCACCTAAATGCTCCAGCACCTGCAATACCACCACACACTGGGGACAGATGAACATGTAGGCCTTGGAGAGACAGTTAAGAGCCAAACCACTGCAACTCAAACTTACTTGTTCAGTAACTATAGATTAGCTACTTAATTCTGTTATATAATAAAAATTTTTGAACATCTATCTTTGACTGTTGCTGGGAGCACAGTGGAGGATCTGAAGACAAAGGTGATACCTTCCCAAGCTCTCATTCCCACCGCTGAAGCACACTGATGAACAGGCGACTCTAGTAATGACTACTGAGAAGAAAGCGGAAAGCGACTCTCATTTGGTACTATTTGAAAAGGGACTGGAAGGAAGGGAGAAAATGAGCCATAGAGATGTCAGGGCTAGAGTAGGCCAGCTCCAAGAACAGAAAAGCGCCAGCCCCAGGCACAGATGGAGATGAGCTCAACAAGAAAGAAGGGAGAGCAAGGCCAGTTGGCTGGTGCAGGTGAGCAAGGGCAGGTGCACCAGGAAGTGGGGTTGTTAGCAAGACAGCCATGGGCCCTCGGGGTCTATGTAGCTAACCCCAAGTGCTACGTGAAACCACTGGAAAAACGTGAGCAAACAAGTCACACATCATGTGGCGGTGAGGAGATCTGGCTGGAAAGGCTTAAGCTAGGAAGAGTTGCACATGTGATTTTAAAAAGAAAACATATTAAACTATATTAAATATATTAAAAATATACTTTGCAGGTGAAGCAGCCAGAAATTGTGGGGTGACTAGAAGTATGGGTCAGAGTCAGGAGTGGTAATCCCAGCACTCTGAGAAGCTGAGGCAGAAGGATCACAAGCTCCTGAGCCCAGCTTGGGCAACTTAGTGAGACATTATCTCAAAATAAAAGAGAAAACGGGTGAGATATATATAACAGTGCAAAGGCCTTGAGTTTAATCTCAAGTTAAAAAAAAAAAAAAAGATGTGGACCAGGAACCTTTGAAAACAGACCGCAGCCAGCCAGCTGACTCTTAGATAGCTAATGAAACTCATAGCCACCATTCCCAGGAAGCAGACAAGCACTGTGCCAAATGCTTTGCGCTGGTTTCACACTTAATCCCCATAACACTGCCGGATGGGAAGAAGTCTCAAGGTAATTCCACCCACAAGGACAAGGAAGGTGAAGGTCACAAACCCAAGGGCACACGCTGGCAAAGAGCAGAGCCAGCCTGTCCCTACATACCCTTCTTCAGCTCCCTCCTACCTGTTCCCTTGGCCCCATCCACTCTTTCATTTTCAACTCCCTCCGACTTTTACACACTGTATGTGTGCAAAGCTGGGTGTGGGGAAACATGACTCTTCAGGCCAACACGGTGACTGTCTCACCAGTTCCTTTTCCAAAATGATAACCTCCTGGGACTTTAACTTTATCTTAAAATTTATGTTTATCTTGGCAGTCAGAGTTCTGTGGCACAGAAATGCTGCAACCAGCCCAAAGGCCAGCCCCGAGGACTCCCCGTGGGCTCCCCGGCCGCCTCTCTCCCTGCTGCCTCTCCGGGAAGGCTTCCATTTAATCAGTGGCTGAGCCAAGGTGGAGAGACAGGCCATCCGGCTGCTCTTGAGGCGTCCCCCTCAACCGCCTGTGCACAGCTGTTTTGTCCTGTTTGATTTTGTAACCATGGGGTACAGGAGACAATAGAAAATATCTGGAATATTATGAAACTGAACAAGAGAAAAGCAGCAGGAACTTGAAGAACGATTCAGCTCAACTGGCTTTGGCAAAATAAAAATATAACAACAATACAGCTAGTCGTTTTTTGTAGAGTAACACCCTGGAATGCATGGGAACGGGGCCGTACCAGGGCGCCTAATGGCCAGGTAGCCTGCTACAGCACTGTGAGAAGCAGCCAACAGAGGCCCACCAGGGGACAAGACCCGCAGAGTCGGGAGGATTAGGGGGCAGGAAAGGAAGAGAAAAGCAGTATTCAGTGACAGCATCTTCTGCATTCCATTTGCCAGAAAAGGTATACTTAGCGCCTATTCTAGGAGGTGTGGACGGTGTGGGCCAAGGGGCTCTCTTAGGTCCCTTCCTGGGTTTTTTTGTTTTTACAGTGCAGACAATGAAAGCTCAGGCTTTGTGTATGCAAGGCAAGTGCTCTACCACTGAGCTACGTTACCAGCCCCCTCCTGGATTTTCTTCCTTTCTGTTTGTTTCTGGTCATACCGAGGACTGACCCCTGGGCCTCCATATTATGCAACACCCTCCCAACTCCCTTTTATTTTTGACTGTGGCACATGATCTTTCTACGTCAGGAATTACCATGACCTCCATTCTAAAGATACGAAAGAGGAAACGAGAAGTGAATTGCTCAGGGTCCCGGTGTCGACGCCAGAGCTGGGATTTGAGGCCAAAGCCAGTCCTTCTCCTTACTTTTTTAAAAGACCAACACCGAGTTCATGGGAAATCTGAGGAGGCAGAACACTTGGGGCAAATATGATTCCTTGGCTAGCAGTCAGTGTTCTAGTGATCACAGCAAATACCCACAGTCCTCAGTGACCAGCTCAGTTACCATCTCCAATGTGGGTCAGGTGCCAGAGTTCTACACACTTGAACCAAGGGCACATGGGGAAAAACTTGGAAACTCACACTAGTGCTGCTTTCCATAAAAAGTAAATGTTTAAGCTGCTGGTGGTGCACACCAGTAATCCTAGCTACTCAGGAGACTGAGACAGAGGATCAAAAGTACGAAGCCAGCTTGGGCAACTTAGCAAGACCTTGTGGTCCAAATACAATTTAAAACAAGGCTAGGAGGGTAGATGAGTATTCCCCCAATACCACAAAGAAAAAAAAAAAAGGCAAACATTTAAGATAAGTACAGGAGAAATAATCAGATGGCAGAAAATAACGGAAGAGCCACTCTATGATCATGTCGTTCATGCTGTATTTTTAAAAATTTAATGAGCATAGGAAATAAAGGACCACCGGTCATAGATTTTTAACGCAAGGGTTGGTTCACTAAGTGTGGCTTCTAGGCCAGCAACATGAGCACCAGGCAGCCCTGTGCAAACGCCCAAACTTGAACTCCCAGGACAGGGTCCGGCCATCATGTTTGAGAGTCCTCCAGGTGATTCAGATGCATGCTAATCTAAGAAGCTCTCCTAACTCAGAAAAGTTAACATAGATCCTCCTTAAGGACTTCATTGTGTACTATGAGATGAATCCTCTGCCCCACGCTCCCCTCTCCTCTCTCCAAACACAAAACCAGGACGGGTCTGTCACAGGAGGGAACGCCGCCATTGGAGCCAAGGCTTACTGCTTCAGTTCCTGTCCCTATTCTGCACAATAGCATGGAGAGGCTCATTTCGCCAGCTCGCACTATCATCAGCCTCAAGCCCAGAGTGGTGAGCGAGGCCCCCCTCAGGACCTTTCCACTTTCTCAGCATGGTCTTACCGTTTTCTGTACAGACACAGGTGGGGTTCAGGTGGGCCCAGGTGCAGCCTTGCTCTGTCATTTGCTCACTGGGCAGCTCTGGGTGAGTAACTCAGCCTCAGTGTCTCTGTCTGTGAACCAGAGCCTCCAGGGGCTCCGTAAGAGACCAGGGTAGAGCAGGAAGTTGTCCCTCAATGAACATTAGGACTCTGAATATCTTCTCTGCCTGAACTGTCTTTTGGATTTCTACCTTTCTGCAGCTGCCCACATCAGAACCCATACCTGGGACACCGTTTTCCTGACCTTGCTGAAGGTAGCACCCAGCATCCTTCCTAACAGACCCATGCATGGTGATGTGGATGAGAGTTTCTGGAATGATGTTCTGGCGCAGGCTGAAAAGAGGGAAAACAGGACTCACAGAGCAGTGACTCTGTGTGTGGGGAGCCTCAGGAGTGCTCCCCCTGTATCCTTACAGCAGTTCTACCAGGACATGTTGCTATCTTATTCCACAGGAGTCCAAGAGTCTAATAAGCAACTTGCCCAAGGTTGAGTAAACAGTAGTGGGACAACTGAAAACCAAATCTGATGCAGCTGAACAGCAGGCTAGGAATGCTGCCTAAGGGAAGCAAAGATGGAGTGGGCCCTGTGGGCACCCCACTTGCCCTCACTATGGGACAGCAACCCACACTGTCTGCCTACTGTGGAGATCCTTCCTTTGCTCATAAAGAGTATTGCATAGGTTATAATCTCAGTACATCCAGAAGCTCTGATTTACCAAAGGTGTTACAAGTCAAGTCTGGTTTCAGTATGTCACTGTCTTGGCAAAACCTTTGGCAACCAGAGCTAAAATTTCAAGATCTATCTCATCAGCTGTCTAACTCCCTTTCTATTTTACCATTTACCTCTTGCTATATTCTGGAGTTCACTTATCCCAATAATATGGATGATAAATGTTGTCCAAAGACCCACGTGTTAAAGTCTAAGTGCTCCCTGGAGGTCATGGAGCCTAGTGGAAAGTTTTGGGTCTCTGGAGTTATGCCTTAGAAGAATGACAGGGCCCTACTGTATCTCCCATCTTCCTACTCCTTTACCTGATGTTTCTCTTTTCACAGCCATGAGGTGAGTGGTTTTGCATTGCCATGGGCTGTCACCATGATGTCCTCCCTCCACCAAAACAATCAGGCCAAATCATCACAACTAAAACTTCTAAGATACCAGCCAACACAAATCTTTTCATTTTTTTACACCTATTAGTTCAAGCACTTGCTACAGTCATAGAAAGCTAACATGTTTATCCATCATACGTACAAATTTCATCCCCTTCACCAAAACACTGGTCCCATTAAGACAAGGTCCTCTGTCTTAATCGTGTCTATATCATGCACTGAGTGCCTCCAGGACTGTAGCGATACCTGACACATGGCAAATACTCAATACATGAATAAACCTAAAACAAACACTGGGCAAGCAGAATGTCTACAGGGTTAAAGATCTATATGGCAAACACAAACCGTTATAATGATATGGAAAAGAAGAAAACAAGGCAGACTAATGATGGTCAATTTAGCACTTCCTGAAAGAAAAAATAAACAAATAGGCACAGGTCTGGTGAGACGGGAGAGGAATTAAACTCTCGGGCTTTGCAATGAGTTAGCCTGACCTATAGGCTGTATCACTCATGACAGGCATATCGGCTGAGAAATTTATCCTTTCGTAGCTTAAATTTCTCCATTTGCTAACAAGGCGACAACACCTCACTTAAAAGGTTATTAAAGGCAAGAGAGTAAAAAGACTAGAATGTAACTGCCAGGGTCTTTTCCTGAAAAGGTAGGAGCTTTGGGGCAAATCATACACCTTAGTTTCCCCAACTGGAAAATGGAGATAAGAACAATTCCTCCTCAATGAAGCTGTGAGGATTAAAGGTATCAAAGCCTCGCTGTTCTCAATACATGGTAGCTGTTCTCTGCATCACCTTCATCAGCACCCACAAAGACAAGACAAGCAGCAAGCACGGTCATTTTTCCTCGTCCACTAGGGAGTGTTTGGTGCGGGGACACGGCAGACAGCTCTGCTGGAAGCAAAGTTCTTTAACTTATTAATGTCAAGCTCAAAAAAAAAAAAAAGTTTGGATCTTCCTATCACTCTCAGGCATTGTTTTAGCAGCTCGTAGAGTTTGGATTGCAAACGTCTCCCAAAGGCCACATGTGAAAGGCGTGATCTCCAGCTTATGGTGCTGCAGAGACATAGAACTTCCAGGAAATGGGGCCTATAGGAGACTCTTCCCCTCTCTCTACTTCCGGCCTACCATAATATTTGCAGCTTGCCTATACCACGTATTACCCACTATCATATTACCAACCGTCATGTTCTGTCTCAGTATAAGATGCAAAATAATAGTCAAACAACCATGAGTTGAAATATGAGGGGAAATGAGTCAAAATAAACCTTTCCTCCTTTTAAGTGAATTTTCTTTCTTTCTTTCTTTCTTTCTTTTTTTTACAGCAGCAGAAAGCTAACACAATACTTGACCAGCATAAGAAATAAGAAGAAACAAGAAAAAAGAAAAAAAGAAAAGGTTACCCTTTGTGGGCACAGATAGAGGAGACCTCTCTCCAGTGTTTAAGGAGAGACTGCCAGAGAATTATTTGAGAGCTATGGAGGCTGGCATTTTGTTCATATTTGGACACTTAATGACCGGCTTAGCATGCGGACAGAACAGCATGGCTGGGAAGACGGAAGACAAGGATAATTTGGGCCTATGTGGTCCACTCCACAAAGAAACTAGATTGAATCCCATCAGAACCTTACAACTCTCAGAGTGCAGAACAGTGTATCCTCTGGGAGAAAAACATATTCCCCTAGTTGTCCCTACCCCAGCCTGCGTAGAAAAAAACACTATATTCCATGGCAAAGGCTTCTGAGAAGCAAATATTAAAAAGTTGTCTGCCCTCCTTCTTTGCCTAAAAGCAGGGCATAAAAGTGTAAAGGTGTCCACTCTCCCATCTATAAGGAAGGACCAAGGTTCATCCCTGGTGACCACTCCAGGTCTGGTCCAGGCCAGGAATGTCAAAGAGGATCCTAATACTGAACTTGACTAATCAGACCTAACCTTTCATTAATTCCCCCATTTGTGTACCTTTCTACAGTTAATCACCTTAGAAACTCAAAGTCCTTTTCCTTTGTCTTATTACCTCTAAATATTTATTTTTGTTTTGTTAAGATGCTTAGAAGCCCAAGACTTGACCCCCATCCCATTTGAGTTACTCACCACAGAGGACTTCCTTGTGTGTGATGCACACATTAAATTTCTGTTTGTTTATTTCTTGATAATCTGGGGGATTTTTTGTCAAGTCTAACTTGCAGAACCCCAGCCAATGAATTCAAGATGGGTGGATGGAAAACTGGCTTTCCTCCTCTACAAGTCCAAGACTGCTTTTCATTTTGTTACTAGAAAATCTCACTCAGCATGCAAACTCTGCCCTGGTTCTAACCCCTGGTCACCTGTCAAAGAGCAATGAAAATCTCTGTGGTTTTGAAACCTCAAAGTATCTAAATGGTAGCCTCATGTAGATACTTAGAGTTCAGCATTTCTCATCACTGCAGCAAAGAGATGGTACAAACAAAACCTCAAATCCTGGTGTTGGAACACACTAGTTCTCTCAGTCCTGTGGCACGCAGCCTGACGGGGCTATGGTTGCTTAGATGATCCTGGCCAGGGAGTCAATGAAGGAGAAGCTGTAAGCACTGCTCACAGGAGGTTTGTATGGGCTTAGAAGGCGCATGTCACTTCCAATCCCATTCCAGTGGACAAAAGGCAGTCACTTGGCCTTTTATCAGGAAGTCTGGGAAATCCGAGGGAAATCTAATCGCCCAGAGAGAAAAAAACACCTGTGCATACCAGCCAAAAGTGTTTACCATAACATCCTGAATTATGTCAGTATCAGAGTTTAAATATGGCTCAGCCTTTCACTAACCATGACTCAGCCCTGGCCTTGCCATATTTCAGCCCCTTCCCTAAGCATAACTCTCGGCTCCTTCCTAGTCTTGCCGCAGTCTTTTCCCATGCATCCATCAAGCCCCCTCTACCACAGCTACACTTGTCAGGAACTTCTGGTGCCAGTCATCTATACCAGTAATCCCAAAGGCTGCGTGAACTTAAGTTCTAAATAATAGCCAACCCCTCTCTGTTCTCTACTCAACAGATCAGAACAAGAGGCTGCCCTGACATAACCTTGCCTTTCCTTTCTGAAGTTCTCTGAATTTTTTTTTATGTTTCCTATCTGTAGAAATTGAGGCTAAAAACTCAAAGCCAACTTTCAATTTCACAAGGGAGAGAGCTCAGAGTTCTTCAATTTTATGAACTCACAAAGACCACAAAAGCCCGGTGAACTGCCTGAAATATGCACGCTACAAACAAACATTCTCCTCCAAATTACAGTTCTGACTCTGGAGGGTCACTCGCACCCTGACCCTGTGGTTAATTCCAAGCACCACAATGGTTTCAGCATGAATGACCCAGGCTCCTTCTGCCTCGGGTGCAACGGTTTAGCAGTCTCTGGGAAACTGAACTCTTGGCTCGAGTGAAGTGGCGATTTTAATGCCAGACGCAGATGAGTACTGCCCACAGTCCAAAAATATCAGTGGTAACTTCAATAAGTCTCAGTGCCTGCACAGTCCAATGTCATCCTGGAGCACAGCCCAGCAACCAAAAGAAACCTGCAAAGCATCCTGACCTCTGCTTGCCTGACCTTGAGAACACCGCAAAAGGCCCGATTTCAACCCCCCAGCAACACTTCTTATCATGCCTTCTCTTCTTTTCACCCCCTCAACCAACACAAGGAGCATCTCCCCTCTCTGGCCTCTTAATGGTTCAGATCTCAAGTATCCCCCAAGGGCTCACATGTTCAGAGGAGGAGTGATTTTTGAAGAGGATTAGCTCATAAAGTCTCTAACTTCACCAGCAGAGTAACCACTGATAAATTCACAATATGATGGCATTATTTTTTCCAGAGTCAGAGCCACAGTTGGGTGGAGAGTAACTGTCCACAGCATGCCTACTTCAGACCGGCTCTCGCCGTCTTTGTGAGTTCACTAAATGACGGGATCTTAGGAGATGGGGCTGAGGAGGGCGCATGGCTTTGAAGATCAGATCTTGCTGCCACTCAATTCCTTTCCGCTCCTTTGCTTTCTCTGCGTCCTGGCAGCCAGGAGGTGAGCAGCTTTCTCCCACCATGTTCTTCCACTGTATCTATGCCACAGGCCTAAAAGCGACAGAGCCAGCCAAAGACGAAAAACTCTGAAACAATGGGCCAAAATAAATCGTTCCTCTTTTAAGTTGGTTTTCTTAGGTATTTCGTCACAGTGACAGAAAACTGACGAACATACAGTGTCCAACTCCTCCCTCTCTCAACAGAGGCTTCCTCCTCTCCTCCCAGCCCTGTCTACACCCCACCCCAGGCCCACTCACCCTACCTCTCCTCCCCAGGAGGAGAAATGCCTCCCGGAAGTTGCTCTCCTCCCATCCTGACCGTTGTTCTTGGGTGGGATCTCCAAGAATCCTGAAGAATTAACTTCACAATTTTGCTCCTTCAGTCATCTCACTTTAAAGAGCTGTAGGGGGCTGGAGGAATAAATAGCTCAGTAGTTAAAGTGCTTGCCTAGCAAGCACTAAGCACCTGAGTTCGATTCCTCAGCACCACATAAGCCAGGCATGGTGGTGCACACTTGTAATCCTAGCACTCCGAAGGCTGAGGAAGGAGGATTGCTGTGAGTTCAAGGCCAGTCTGGGCTCCACAGTGAGCTCAGAACCAGCCTGGACTACAGAGTGAGATGCTGTCTCTAAAATATAAAAAGTTGTAATAAAGTATGCATAATATAAAATATGTCATCTTAAAGGTGTTTTAAGTGTCTGGCTCAGTGGCATTAAGTACATTCACATTGTCTTGCCACTATCCATCCACAGAGCTTATCTTAAACTTCAAACTGAAACCCCAGGGCCATTGCACGTATGTGCACACTTTGCTCATCCGTTCCATCAGTGGATAGACACGTAGGGTGCTTCCACTTTCTGGCTATTAGGAGCTGTGCTGCTACGAACGTGTTTATGTATGGATATCTGTCCAAGGCTATCCTTTACTTTTCTTTTTGGTATTCATCCAGAAGTGAAATTCTTGAATCATGTTTATACATTTTTGAGTAAGTGCTGTCCTGTTTTCCACAGCAGATGCAACATTTTACCTTCCCATTAGCAATGCACCCAAACTCCCCTTTCCTCACATCCTTGGCCAACAATTGGTATTTTGTGTATTTTGACAACAGCCGTACGAATGGCTCTGTTTGATCAGCCCGTTTAGCCCCCGTGACAATGCTGTGTATTATTGTGCTCATTTTACAGATGAGAAAAACAGAGCTGGAGGTGTTTGGTGAGTTACTCAACAATGGTGAGGAAGCAAGATTAGAATTTGTAACTGCAGGGCACCAGCTCAGCCCACAGCACTAAGCCTGTCCTGTCCGCTCTTCCACGGGCAGTCCCTGAGAAGGCACTCCGCCTTCGTGGTGCAGCTGATGGGACTCTGCAGGTGGGGAAAGGTACCTTCAGGACCACTATATAGGATCTGTGTGGAGAAGCCCTTCCTCCAGCTGTATTCCCTTGTCCCTTAACTCCTCTTACATGCTTATCCCATACAAGCTCCACATGAGCAGCTGCCTGCAGGCCACGAGGACATCTCATACAGCCCCTGCCCCTTTCCACTCAGGAGAGCCTTGTTTGTTTGTTTCTAGTGAACCTAATTAGGGTCGGGAGTGACTCAGGATTGCATGAAGGGCGTAACAGCTGTGTTCCAACATAACAAAGAATAGGACTTCATTCCAAGAGAATCCTAAAATGTCCCTTTAGTTGTGAGTATGGAAACAATGAGGGGAATAACAGAGAAATCCCCGTGTCATTGTCTCACCAAGGCTATGCTGAGCGTGAGTGGGCAGTGGGCTTTGGCCTAATTCCAATGTCACTGGTACCTGGAGCAGGTAAACAGTTGACTACTGAAGTCCTCGCACAAGCTCTCTGAGCACAGAAGCCTATGACGGTGCTCACCAGCTGCGACTGAGAGAGGACGCTCTTACAGGGTAATCGCTTCCCTGATGGGAAACGTTCGAGGGGGCTCCATGTCTATACTGGGGAGCCACAGCTGCACACCCTGCATGGGAGCTTCCTTGTTTTTTCAGCCTTCTCACTTTCCAGCCCCAGAGGGCAAACAGGCCCAGCCACATGTTTTGTTTGTTTCTGTCAAGTTCCAAACCAAACCTTGGTTCCACATCTCCAGAGGGCTGGGAGAATCCCATCCCATGTAAAAACATACCCACATATTTTCACCATTTTCTAATGTAGTCCAGCCATTAGGCAAGTCAAGACCCTGGCAGGAGGAACAAAACAGGCTGGACCTGGTCCCCTGGGGCAAGTGGTTTCACTTACAGACTGTCAACCGATTTGCAAACACAAAGTTCCTGCAGTGAGATCTTCCTGCGCAGCCACCAGGGCCAAGGGGCTCTTGAGGAAGATCCTTAGAAAACTTGTAGGCACAGAGGAGGCCTTGCCAGACCTTTGGGTACAGGAGGCAAACACACTGCATACTTCCATGTGCACTCACGCACATGTATGTGTGTGTGGGTCTATACAATCACATATACTCATTTCTATTTTTACACGTCCAGTCACTATCTTTAAGCTGTGAATAGAGCAGCCATATAGAGACAAAGGCAAGAAAGTCCCCAGAGTCCCACCTACTCTTGTCCTCTGAAGTCCCTATAATCAGTCTTTTATAAGACCCTTTCCAACAACCGGACACAACTTAATTGGTATTTTTGACAAAATACTCTCTTCTGATGCTTACTGATGCTCAAAGCTGTATCTGTGAGGGTAGGAAGGAGTGTATATTCCTCTCTGATTTCCCAGCAACTCCATTTGCTCCAAGCTGGACTTGTGAGATGCAACACCCCAAAACTCACAGAATGCTACTTTCCTAACTCTGTTAAGTGGACAGTCTATTTTTGCCTCCAACAGTTTTTGCCAAAACAGTCTGCACTCTGATGCATGCATATTTGATTCCCCAAATTGAAAGCTTTTGTAAAACCTCTTGAAAAAGCACAGAATATGGTCAAAAGCATAATTATAAATACCAGTATAACTTCTGACAAACAGATGAACTACCTAGAGAGAACAGATTGTCTACTTTGGGACAACCAACATGTACTTGCATATTATAACTAATAGGTAATTAAGTCTTCACTTTTCTAATCTCTGAGTAGACACAAATGACCAAGTGCAAATAAGCCTGAAACTGAAGATGCGTAAATGGAGCCAAAATCAGATGGATCATCAAGCAGAGACTAACTCATGAGGACTCCATCATTTAAATGAGTCCCTTCCCTTGGGCAGTAACTCCCAAAGACTATAAAGAGATGCTTTTTCCTTGAAATAGGGTCTCCCCACTCTGTAGTCCAGGCTGGTTGTGAACTCACTATGTAAGACCAAGCTGGCCTCAAACACACAGCAATCCTCTTGATTACAGGTGTGCACCATCACATCCAGCTTATGGGCGTGAGGGAATCGAACTCATAGCCTTATGCTTGTTAGGAAAGCACATTAACTGCTGAGCTATGTCCCCAGACTCCACATGTTTCTTGACTTATGATGGAATTCTATTCAGACAAACCATTGTAAGTTGAGCATATCCCAAGTCCAAAAGAAATGCACATACTCCCCAACATACTGAATGCCCTAACTTAGCAACACAGCACACTGCAGAATATCAGTTATTTCCCCTTGTGATCACACGGGTGGTGAGAGTTGCCCATCATCCTTAGACAGGACTATGGAGCACTGTTCAATCAAAATAAAATGCCAAAATAAATTGGATGTTGGGACAACAAAATTATAGAGATGGAATGTAGACCAACAGTCGCCAGGGATCAGGGAATGAGAGAGGAACGAGCAATTCTGAAGGACAGTCCAAGTGAGAGTCTTGACAGGTGGGAGCCAGTGTGGTTTTGACTACTAAGGTGAATAGACAAATCTACATGTGTAAAAAAATGCCATTGAACTAGATCTGTCTCTCTGTTTTGTGGAAATCTGTTTCCAGACCTCCCCCAGAAACTAAAAATCTGTGGATGCTCAGCTCCCGTATGTAAAACAGAGCAGTATTTGCCTATGATCTATGCATAGCCTCCTATTTCAAACCGTCTCTAGATTAATACCTAATACAATGAAAATATTACGGAAATAGATGCTATATTCTTTTAAGGAAAAGAACAAAAACCATCTTCATATGTAGAATACATGTGATTTCTTTTTCCTGAATATTTTCAATCATCAGTTGGCTGAATCTAAGAATGTGGAGCCTGTGGATACAAAGGGATAATAGTGTATGTAGAAGCACACACACGCACGCATGTGCACACACACACACGTGTACATACACACACAAATCAAGTGATACTGGAATAAGATTTGTAGTACCCATGGTATAGTTCAATGTTCTGTACTACAGGTCAAAATCAATAGCAGAGTGACAAATATCTACCAAAGAGGAATTTTCCATACATTCAAAATAAAATAACAGCTAGCTATGAATCAGTTGAAAGAAATTCAGATGCACTGTTCATAAGCACTGGAATTCCCTCATCTATATTCACTTATTCCCTCCTTCCTTTTTAATCAATCACCCTACTGACAGTGGTGACTGAGCCTCTCATGTCCTTAGAAGTTGCTGAGATCACACAGGTGGGAGGCCAAAGCACAACTATGTGCAGCACAGGGTGTCGGGGGTGGGTAGGAAGTGCACACAAGGGCTATGTGAAGACCAGGGTCTGCCCAGGCCATGCCTGAGGGCAGCACAAACAGGGAGCAAAAATGTCTCCAGAAAAACATGGCAATCATCTCGGCAGATCTGGCAGCACCAGGAAGGATCAGCTGCTCCAGGAGGTAGCACCTACCTTGGAAGCTCTGATCCACACACTTCCATCTCCTGTAGCAGGAGCAAGGAAGAGGGGTGCCTGGCCATGGGCTGTATGGCCCGTGAAAGCATTTGGTCAGGCCTAATCAAGTCTTCACCAGCGAGAAGCAACTGTGGCCATAATATATGGGTAAGTTAATTACATAGTAATTAAATGTTTTATTAATACAGCATGTTAGTTTTTAAGTTGGTAATTTTGTATGGCCTATGAATGATGTCACGAATATCCAAATGGCCCTTGACAGGAAAATATTCTACCTGTTCTGAAGCCTCAGCCAGAGGTGGGCCTGCATCAGCCACTCTTGAGGCAAGGCATGCTTCACGCAACTTGCTCTACTGGTTCCATTCTGGAAATGGCCCTACATAACAAAGTATAGATTCATTGGCTGATCTCTGACATCTTACTCTCTGATTTCTTTAAAAAACTGATAGAGGTTTTTTTTTAATCACTTCATAAACTCTAATTTGTGAAGCAAATTTTGGCTATCATCATGCTAGATTTTCAGGGACTTTGAAAATCACTGAATCCAAAGTGATCTTTGAATGAATTAAGAAACCAAACATGGCTGCTTGTAATCCTCTATTTTTCTAGAACTTTACTACAATACAAAGAACACAAGACTCATACTTTTGCTTTAGACAATACACCTTATGGCCTTCTCTTTTATAAAGGTTTGTGCTATGAGACCAAGCTAACTGCTCTTGGTGTTTCCTCCGTTAACCCCACATTCTGTCTTATACCTAAAAAAATAGTTTCCAGTTGGCTCCTATAACAAGTCAAGAGCAAGCCAGGTATCACTGAGAACAGAAAAGAAAGGAAAATGGCAAGTGAGACGGTGGGTGGAGAAAGAAGAGAAGGAAAGGAAGGAGGCGACCGACATATGCTTTTCCAGCACCTCATGTCAGTTACCAAGACGACTGGACTACAAAGACAGTTTGGCACCATGGTTGGTAAAAGAGCCCAAACTCACAACTATACAGTCATGTTTTTTCCTCTTAGGGCACTCAGTAAAACCACCCAAATGCAACAAGTCTGATCCACAAATTCTCTATCTCATGACAACTGTGTAACTCAGCCAATGACGCTTCTTGCCTGTTTGAAATGATTAGAGCCAAATGGTCCCACACTACAAAAACCATGGAGCAGCCTGGTGGCTTTTCTCCTTTAACTTTTTATATCACTTTTTTTCTAACCCTTTATCTACATGAATTTGCCATAAACAACTTTGAAACTTTTCAGGGAGAAAAAGTAAAATAGAGTTAATCAACCAATTTAAAAGGAAATCAGTTAAAAAAAAATACTGAACTTGTTTGGGGACAGCTCGCAAGTACTGAAATCACAAGTGTTACGAGGAAGTACCAGGATGTACCAGCCTCTGAGATCATTATTTTAACTCTAAACTTACCAACAGTGTCACATGGCTCATCTTTGTGAACGCAGAAATCTGTCCTAAAGCAAAACAAAAAAGAAAAAAGATAGTCATGTGTCTATAGTAGCACCATGTAAGAGAGGGAGGATACTGGAGTTACGCTTGATGAGCCGTCCTGTAACATTACTGCTTTACTTACCACAGGTCACAGTGATGTGCCGCAACTAGCAAAGTTTGCCAAGCATTTCTAAGTGATAAGCTCAGGCACCCATGGAAGACCCTCCTGTTATAATTTGAATCTGGAATGTCCCCCCAAAGCCTTATTTGGATAGTAACTGGATTAAGGGGTTGATTGCATCAGTGGGTGAATCCACTGGTGACTTCATGTGCTGTTAAAAGGTGGGCCTATGTAGAAGGGACAGCTCCATACTGGGGTTTGAACTTGAGCAATCCACCTCCCTCGCTTGCCCCACTCTTCTTACTCTGCTTCCTGTTGTGATGAACAGCTTTTCTCCAGCTAGGCATTCCACCATGCCCTTCTACCTTTGCCAGATACCCAAGAATTGACTGGACCTTCTGAAACCATGAGCTAAATAAAATCTTTTCCTTCCTGTAATTTGTGGGCATTGAGTACTGCATCTCAGTGATGAGAAAATGGCTAAGACACCTTATTTTCTATCTGCTGTTCCACACATAACTTTTCAATAGCTTAAAAGTTTTGGAAGAAGATATTTAAGTTGATTAGAGATAATTATCTGGTAATATTATCAATCTGCGGTGGCTTCTCCAAGCTACAATACTTGGGAGCAACTTTTTTCAGATGTAGTAATGACCATAAACTTTGTTCAAGAGAAGACATAATTGCTAAAAATCATATTCTCTAAAACTCTTGCAGATCTCCCAATTATGTAGATGTGGGTGAAACAGCAAAAATGCTCAAAACCTGACCCCATTCCAATCACACAGGTTCAAGGAGTGTACTCTTGTCTCATCCATGCCATCCCTTTCTGACAAGAAGTACTTCCAGTTCTGTCCCTAAGTTCCCAGGGTCAGGAGCCAACCACAGGGCACCGGATAGGGCAGTGCCCTGCCTGGGAGCTGGGTGAGGAGAGTGGTGGCCCAGGAAGTGCTCCCTCTGAACCCACACATACCTCTTCATGGAGCCTGCAGTGTTTCTGAAGCTACAGCTCCTGATTTTTGTTTTTAAAAATCTAGGAAGAAGGATGGTGTGGTGACACCTGCCTGTAATCCCTGCACTCTGGGAATCTGAGGCAGAAAAATCGCAAGTGTAGGCCCAGGGCAAACTAATAACTTAGCAAAATCCTGTCTCAAAAAAGAAGTTACAAAGGGGCTGGAAACGTAGGCCAGCATAAAGGCTCAAGGCTCAATCACCAGTATGGCACTGCCCAATAAAAAAATTATTAACAAAAACTAGGACAGAAAAGAAAGCTGGCCAGACAAAGCTGACCCTCAGCAGAGAGGTATGAAAGCAAGCGGCAGCTCCAGTTAGGTTACAGCACACCTTCCCTTGCTAGGATAGCACTCCCTTGTTCCTGACCCCATCTCTGCACTCAGGTACCTGCTTTCTTCAGTTCCTCCCCTTCCCACTACTCATGTGTACCCTCAGGGCAGGATCTGCTGTGCAGTGACAGAGGGCAGTGACATGCTAATGACTCTCTTGATCTCATCTTCATAATTGTCTTTGCTTCTCTGTACATTTCAGCTGCTTTCAATCCCCATTTCAGCTGTTTGCTTCCAAACTGTAGCCCACGTCTGGCACTTTTCAGTGCAGTATAGACTTCCCTAAAGCTAAAGCAAACCCTGAGTTTCCCCAGCCCCAGCTCGGGTTCAGACTTTGAGCTGTGAATGCTAACGATCCCATCATCCACTACAGTGTTGAGTCCCAGATCTAGGCAGTCTCAAACCAGAGGATCCCACCAGGCACATCCTGTAAGCCTAGACCAGAGAGTAGGGCAGGTGGCAGGGATATGTGTGATAGTTCAGAAGACGTGGCCAGAGAGTAAGCAGAGAGGATCTTGGGGACCAACAGTATCAGCAAATTGGCTGAGTTTTGCTTACTGGCAACTTCTAACATTTACATAACAAATGTGCATATGTCTAGAAATCAGGTTTTACTTATATTTATTGTTTATTAAGAAAAGCAAATCTACTTATAGAGTACAACGTGATGCTTTGGGATTTGTAACACTGCGGGCTGGTTAAATCAAGGTAATGCTTGTATCCATCACCTCACTGACAAATTATGTTTTTTGTGGTGAGAATATTTAAAACTTTTAAAATTTTCAAGCATGTCACTAATAATTATAGTCACTATACTGTACAGTAGATGTCTAGAAGTTATTCCAGGCAATCAATTTTTAAAACTATTTTAACAAAGGGAACAATAAAAGCTTTTAAGGGCCCCATGCTTATCATGACTGTACCCCAAAGCCAAGGAGGCCTGGTGAAAATGGAAATAATGAAATAACCATAAAATATTGGTAAACTCTGCCTTCCGGCTTGGTTTTTCTGATAAAGACTCTCTTTCAGGAGACTGAAAGGGAACAGGTAGTGGACCAAGAGCCAGAGAGCTTGATGAAGACTGGGGACAGGTGAAGGTGTCCTAGGACGGAGTCAGGAGCGCCCTGTGTGCATTTGCTTGGTGGTCTCTGTCACTGTCAGCAGCAACACGGATCTAGTTTAACAGGTATATCCTGAGCTCCTGGCTGTGGATCAGGTGCAGAGCCTAGCTGGTACCTAGGTGTCTCTAGAACCACAGCCCTCTGTGGAGGCCTGTGTGGCTCCTAGATCCAGTCCTTTCCCTGGCGGTCTCAAGTGCAGACACACTGCAGAAAACCTGGCTTCTGCTGCTTCTGGGTTGGCAGCTTCTGTTGGCCACGATGTTGTGCTCATATCTCCCTGCTGGCCATCTGCTGGTGTGTGCATGTCCACGCAGATAATTCTGAGGCTCGAACACAGCCCATAGAAAAGGGAAGAAACCCTCACACCAGCCATTCCTAGGCCCAGGATGTAGGGGTGCTGTATGTTCAGCTCGGATTACTTTGGGAGGGAAAGACTGCTTCTGCAGAACAACAGCTGCCTCCCACCCAGGTATCTTGCAAAAACTTCAGCATTTTAACACCCATTATTATCCGAATCTAGGGAATTGCAGCTCTCTGCCTCTAATTAGTAAAGGATGCTTCTCAGCCAGCCCCTCTTCCCAACCGACTCCAACACTGCCTTCCTGTCCTTAGGAGTGGTTTTAACCTCTGTGAGCACCCAGAGGATGCAGCTATGTCCTGATCCACTCAGGCTGGCAGTTCCACAGAAGCAGGTGAGAGGAAGTCTGGCTACTGAGGTAGCTTTGAGAAGTCAGCACGAGACGGAGAAAGAACACCTGGGCTCCTGGGCGGGTGGCAGGTAGCAGAGCAGCATGGGAGGCACCTGGGTCCGCTCTCTCAGCCATTCTCTACTCACCCGTGGCCAAAGCAGCTCCCTTTTCTTTGTGGACCTCCCACTCCACAGCACCTTCACCCAGAGCCACACCCACGCAATCAGGATGCTTCCCCAATATGCTTTAAAAAGAATAATCAATTTTTTTCTTATGGGAAAATACATATGGCATGAAGTTGCCATCTTAACTATTAGGTATATATAATTCAGTCATGTTAATTATATTCATATTGTTATGCAGCCCCCGTCACCATTCATCTTGAGATATTTTTCATTTTTGCAAATCAGAACACCGTCCCCTTTAAACCCTAACTCCCCATTTTTCCCGTATCCCCAACCCTCCTAACCACCATTCTACTTTATCTGTCTGAATCTTACTATTCAGTGTACTCTTATCAGTAGAATCATTCGGTAATTATCTTTGTGAATGGCTTATTTCACTCAACATTCCTTCTAAATGGTGAATCATATCCTACTGTAGAATGCTGTTTTATTTACTCACTCACCAGTTGGTGGTCACTTGGGTTTCTTCCATTTTTTTTGGCTATTGGAAATAATGCTTCTGTGAACAAGTATCTCTCAGACTTCCCACTTTCAGCTCTTTCAGCTATAGACCTAGAAATCAGATTGCTGGATGATGTGGGATCTCTATTTTCATTTTTGAGATGTAGCCAAACTGTTTCACATCCCCACCAACAGTACACAAGGGTTACAATTTCTCCACATCCATCCAACATCAGCTATTTTCTGGGTTTGGTTTATTTCATTTGTTTTACAGTAGCCAGTCTAATTAGTGTCACGTGTAGACAAAAATATTTACACAAAGCATTCCCTTTGTGATAATTAAGCTGTTTGGAGTCAGGGGGGAAAAGCAAGAAAGCAAGCAAAGAAAGAGAAAGAGAGAGAGGAAGGGAAGGAGGGAGGGCGAGAGGAAGGGAAAGGAAGGGAGGATTCTACAAGACAGCATCTCTGGGCCCACCTGCATTCACACCTGCCCTCAGCTTTTTGTTAAGGAGCTAATCCAGCAGCTTTGTCAACTTTAATTTTGGAAACAACTGTTACCTTTGAAAACAAAATGCTATTCATTCGCTAAAAAAGGCCACTTACAAGGGCTTTCTCCTTACCCCCGTTCTGGAGACACATCATATAGCATGGGAACTACAGCTAAAGTACTATACACTTAAAAGTTGTGAATAGATGTGAAATATTCTCACCACAAAGGCACAATTAGTAATATGGGTATGTGACGGACACACTAACTTTTTTTCAAAGTGTAGAAAAGCAGTTCCTTACTTAGAAACAAAGGATAGAGGAGGAAAAGCTCCCACTCTTTGGCAGGGGGTCCTGAGTGGGTAGCCCCCAGTGCCCATTAACTTGTAACGAAAGGGAAGAGCAAGGAGAGAGAAAACGTTTTTCAATATAGGAAAAAATATTGCTTGATTTTTTAAATAAAACATCAGTATTTAGACATTTTATACAGTACTTATAAACATCATTTTCAAAATAAGAAATGTGAACGTTTAGCTGTATAGTCCAAGGATGAAGTTACTTAGAGCTCCTCTCTAGAAAAGGCTTTTAAATTTAATTCCACTGGGAAAACCAATCACGTTAACTTACGGTCACACATAGATATGGCTACTCAGGATTCTTCCTTGCTCCCCAAGTAGAATCATTCTGAAAACATGGCACCCTCAACTCCATTACTGCAAGCCTTAGGGTGCACTAGAGAAAGCCCTAACACGTCACATGCAATTTTCAAGTGCCTTGAGTGACACATCTGCAATGGGGGTGGCACCTCAGGATCGCAGCACTCACTGGCAAGGAAATCCAGGCCAAAAGCACAAATGTCACACTCATGCCACGGTCCCTGGTGCCGGCTAGTGCATCAGCCATATCAAAATTATTCAATAGACTGCCTTGAAAACATCCTATTATATACCCAATCTCATCCTATACAAGCAGCAAACATTCTCAGAAGGGACCAGTATGCTACAGAGGTCATGGTGGCACATGCCTATAAATCCCAACACTCGAGAAGCTGAGGCAGGCTGACTGATATGAGTTCAAAGGCAACCTGGGCTACACAGTGAGTTCAAGACTATCCTGAAACTTTGTCTCAAAAATAAAAAATCAGGAATCTGTTTGGGTCTAATGATAGCAATATACATGTTCTGGGTTTTGTTTGTCTTCTGTCTTCTGGTTCCCCCCACCACCACCCTCCCCCAACCCCCCCGCTCAGAGGAAATAGGATCTATATTGCCTGGTACCTGGGACTAGGGGGTCACAGAACTTTTCTAATGGCTTTAAGATGACATTGGACCGGGGTTCTTAGCACTCAACTCAAAAAGATGTAACCAAAAAGCCAACCTTAAATCAAACCTGTTAAATAGGACTTAACTCTTCATCATTACAGAGAGAGAGGATGTTTTCAGATAAACTTTTCCTTTTCTCAGCTCTAAGTTCAGAAAGGAAAAGATGGCACAGATTGGCAGAATGTCTTTAAATTAATAAATAATCCTTAAATCCCAAACTAATACACTCTCAGCAACTCGAATAAAAGTTTGGTATTTAAATCTAATGGGTTAAATTGAGCATTTCATTATAATTTCTACAGGGGGATATTGGTGTAAACAGCATTGCAATTTTATTTACATTATTAAAGTACAGCAACCAAAAGAAGTGTGAGATAGGGACAAATGAAATAGCCACATCTACATCTGCAGTGGTATGAACTGTGCCCACCAAAAAATCCTAGTATCCATGAATGTGACTTTATTTGCAAAGGAAGTCACTGCAGATGTAATGAAGTTACGAGGTAGTCTCAGGAAGTAAGGCCCTAATCCAATGACTGGTAGGTATAAAGTGGAAATGTGGGCACAGAAAGATACGCACAGGGAGGAGGCCATGTGACAACAGAGGGCATGCATCTACAAGCCAAGGCATGCCAGACATTGTCAGTAGACACCAGAGCAGAAGGAAATAAGCCTCCTCCTCTAGAGCCTTTGGAGAGAACATGTCCCTGCCAACCTGATTTCAGATGTCTAGGCTCCAAACTATAAGGGAATAAACTTCTATTAATTTAAATCAACCTACTTGTAGTTATTTGCTATACAGCAGCCCCAGGAAACTAAAGCACCCGGCTCCTCACTGCTTGGGAGGCTGCCCTGGGTTTCTGCTGTCTACTATGGGGGCCTTTCAATCTCAAAGGGTAGCCTATAATGGAACTTCACTGCTTGTTTCAAATAGAGGCTACACATGACTTCCATGGGCACTCAGAAAGTTCAATGGTCCAGTGGGCTTGGTGGCCAGTGGGAATGGCCCATCCAGCAAGGCTGTGCAGGGCACACACAGAAAACAAGGGGCATCTATTCTCCCCTGTAACAGGAGGCTGAAAGCCAGTTTGAAACAGCTTCAAACCTACATCAATAGTTTTCTAATCAGCATTTTATTTGGGGGAGAAAAGGCCATAATAGGTGAATTTTCTTAAAAGTTGTAAGACTCCCAGCTACCTAGAATTTCAATATTTTTCTATTAATAATATATCAAATCATGGTTAGTACCTGTTCTAAGCACTGGGAAGCATGTTTGACACACAAGACTTCATTTAATCCTTACTTCTAAGGGCTGAATATTATCATTAGTCCCAATTTACAATATTTATATTATTAAATTTAAAAATGAAACCCAGACCGGTAAACAAAGGTTTGCTTTCTAATCCTGAATTACCAGTAACTATCCTATACAAGAAAAATGCCTCCTTCCCCTCTCAGATCAGCTACTGATTGGCTCCAGTTTTACCTGGTCACAAATACAGCAGCATCCACAGGGGGTGTGTCGTCCTTTTCCCCTGGAACCTGATTGTTGCCCAGGTACCGTGCACCTCCATATTCCTCATTCTGCCAATGACAGAAGCTCTCCAAGGACCGCTCACCATGGTGCCCAATGGACAACTTGGCCTAAAAGAAATCAAGGGGAGGGGGGCAGTTAGGGAAAGGAATAGGCACCGAGCCACTGTGAACGGAGTGGAGAGGGGGAGGCAGGTTCCATCCGAACTGTGACATGGATGTTAAGGTGGGCAGCTTAAGGACATCTGAATAAACTGCTCACTAACATGTCATTCGAAACCTCACTGCCCCTAAATTAAAGCTTCGCATCATCAGCTGATAATTGGGTGACCCCCAAAACCATCAGAGATATTATCTCTAAATTCAAATGGGTATTACGTTAATAAGGAAAATGCATCTACTTTTCCGTAAACAGAATAGCATGCTAAATTAAGTAGGATTCCGATTGCTGGACTCTACCATAACATTGTCACTTGGAACAGAACTCAACTGAAAAAAAGAAAAAAAAAAAAAAAACAGCAAACAAATCTATGGTGAATCCATCTGTGTGGAGGCTTAGAAGGGAAGCCACAGTTCCAAAGACGTTTTTAAGTCTTACAAATGTCTGGGAACTGTTACATACATCTTTCCAAGAGGGGAGAGAGGCATGCATAGCCCAAGGTTCAGGATTCCCATGAGATTCTAAACAGCCTGCACACACCCCAGGGTTCCAATACTGACACTTGCTCTCCTCTCACAAGGCCAAGAAGACAGAGACAGCCCTCCTTAGCACGCAATAGGGAAGAGAAGATTCGCGACACGTTCCATTGTCTATGTGCGCTGCCAGGTCCCAAGGAGACTTACAGGACGTTGTCGGAGCAGGACTAGCTTGGTAACTTGAATATTAATTTTAATTCCAAGGCTCTGGTGTTGAAACATATTATATACCTGCCAAGAGAAAAAAATAAAAATATAAAAATGTTTAAAACTACAATGGGGTCCTGGAAAGAAACTTAAGCAAAGAGGACATAGATATTCGGTAAAAACTAAGGAAATCTGAATTAATTATGGACTTTAGGTCACAGTAACATCACTATGGACACACTACTTGTAACAGATGTATCATATGTTTGCTACAGAGGAAACTATATATGAGAACTATTTGTTCATGTCTTATGAATCTGAAAATATTCTCAAATCTAAAGTCTATTAATAAAACTTCATATTAAAACAAATATATATGCAGCTTGTACTTTTCCAGTACCAGAAAATCTAAGATAGTAAATAGATATATTTCAAATTTCAGTGTTATAAATACTTACAGGAACAATAAAACACACATATGTAAGAAACATAATCCAGATTAAAAAGGTTTTCTGAAACCAAAAGACCCACTCTTAAAAGTGAATTCCCCCCCCAAAAAAAATAACGTGTATCATAGAAAACTCCAGACTCAGCCACACATGTGTGTACATGCATATACACCCAAAGCCAGGCTGGAAACCAGTTAAGCCTTTCAAAAATGTATAGGACACATGATTTTAGAAGTAAAGAAACGTATATTATATGATTCTGGCAGAAAACTCAAAATTCCCATGGTAGGCTTCATGCAGTGGGATAGGAAGAAGGGGAGAACGATGGCAGCTGCATGCCAGCTGCACACCTCCCACTCTCGCCACCAGTCAAGGTTGACATTTGCACCACCCTCAGCTGGAAAACAGGCTCAAGAGGTAAGGCCACCTGTTGAAGACACACAGCCAGTCAGCAGTGACTTGATTCACGTGCAGTCTGTCCAGCCAAAACATCTATTTCCTTTGCTCTTCCCTGAAATCTTCATCTTTGCCAAAATTTGTCGCAGACAAGTTACAGTAACAAAAAGAACACATCCTTCTTTATTTTGGTCCCTTGCTATGACGTGAGTGGGAGTTCGAGTGTTACTCAAATGACCACATGTAAGGTCTTAGTTCACAGAGTGATGCTACTGGAAGGCCTTGCGACTCTCAGGAGGAAGGGTCCAATGAGGGTACCATGAGGTCACTGAAGGAAGAGGGATGGCACTAAAGGGGACTCTGTTTCTTGACTGGCGACATGACCTGTCTCTCTGGCATGCATTCCCACAAAGGCCATCTGGTGCCTTTACCAAAAGCCAAAGCAATGAGTGTGCCTGAATGTTATGGTTTGGATCTGGAATGTCCCCCAAGTCCCTATGTCTTTGAAAACTGACTGAATCATAGGGGTTAATTGGATCAAGTGAATTCAATGCCTATCCTTTTAGGAGGTAGGGCCTGGTTAGAGGATGGGTCACCTAGAAGAAATATCTCCCTTACCAGTTGTGCCCTTCTCTTGGCCTGGTTCCTCTCTCCGACACCATGAGCTGCCTTCTTCCACACCAGCCCCCCTGCCACTTCCAGCTGACTGGACTGAGATCAGCTGAAACTAAGCTAAAATAAACCTCTCCTCTACATTGTAGTGTCAGGTCTGGTGCCCCAGAGAGAAGCAACTGACTAAGCCACTAATTTTATACTGGATTATTCAAAAACAGAAATTTCTTTTTTGGGGGAGGGGGTTGAGTTTATCCTTTATTTTAATACAACATATATAATAACCCAAATATTTCATTGTACTAAGGCAAAACTAACACACACCTCTAGTTGGCAGCACTTATTTATAAGAACCTTAACATTAAGAAGTCCTACAAAGTGTTTCAATAGGAAGGGTGAGAGGACAACTTAAGGCAGAGGCATTAAATTTGACACAAAAGGAGACAGACCGTTGAATTTTAGGACCCCCACATTACCATGACTCTCACATTCTTTTCCTTAACACGGAAAAAGCATGACTCAGAGACTTGGTGGGGAAGGTGATAAAGGTGGCTAGTAGTGGTGAGAGGGAACAGAAGTCAGAACCTTCTGAATATGGGCACAGTAATAAGAATAATTCAGAAGGGAGAATTTTTTATCAGGGGCATTAAAATTTCTTCCTGTGGGTGCCCTGTTCCTGCTGTCAGCATACCAGCAGCGGTAGAAAGCACGGACCACTACAGTCTGTACAGTCAGGGTCAAGTCAGGCCAAGCAGAGCTGGTCTACACCACAGTACCTAGTTATGAGCCAGGCAAGCGCAGAGTGGAAGCATCTGTGTGACACAGGAACTAGATGTGTCATGGTTTGGACCTCACTCATTGAAAGCTGCCGTTAAAGATAAATGAAACCTATCATCTTTGGAAAACGTAATATTCCTTACCACGGGGAAAACAGAACGTGTTTACTTATTCTGTTCTTTTTGGTTTTTTCCTCAAAATTTCCTTTCTTCAAGAACAAAACTGAAATCTTTTTTTTTTTTTAAACTGGACCAAAGGCCAATTCTCAAATCGCGTCTTCATTATCCACCCCTCACTCTAGAGGAAGAAGGAGAAAGCACATAACTTCTTCCTTGTTTTGATATTTCAAGAACCACCCAATGGCTCTCTTTCAAATTTTCCCTGAAACTTTCAGCATGAGAATTGAGCCCAAACTGGTAAACCTCAGTGCAAGACATGAAAAAGTGGAAGAATGAGATACTTGACACTATGAAGGAGAAAATTCCAGGTGCACGGAGATTCTTTTTAAGGTGCAATAAAAACAGGATGGGGGAGGGGGAAGAACATGTACCTCACTGGGAGAGTTTGTACCTATAATGATCGAGGCCTTGAGTTCAAGCCTCAGGAAAAAAAATAGACAATTTCAGCCAAAACATTAAAGACATTAAAGAGTACAGTAGGTTCAAAGGAGAAACATGGCAAAACACTTCTCAGAGTGCTTTGATCTGCTGTATAAAAGAATAAACAACCTGAAAGTGTCAGGGAAAACAAAACCACATGACAAGATCCCTTGTCAGAATCACCCATTTGCTCCTAGCCGGGTTGAGAAGGGTTCAGAACCACGTGCACTCCATACCCCACAGCTCAGGCACTGTCCTTGGAACAGATACACAAAAAAAGATCTGAAATGGAACAAAGGGGGAAAAAAGCTTCTTTTACCAGGAGATGGGGAAAGGACAAAATAAGGAATTGTTCCAAGGGTACAGGGCCAGTTTTGCAATATGGAATGGTTCTGGAATTGGACAATCATGTGAACATACTTAACAAGACTGAACTGTACACTTACAAATGGCTGAGGGGTTAAGTGATCGTGTCACAATTAAAAGTTTAACTTAAAAAAAAAAAACCCTCGTGATCTAAATAAATAACATCCTGTTTGGAAGGTGTTTCCTTTTGTAATGAAGTCATTGGGAATGAAGAAAGCAAGTATCAGATCTTTACTACAGCTGAGTGCTTTGTCGCCTGTCTTGTGATGACCGCACTCCAACAAAGCTCCACAGAACACAGGACAGGACAAGCACGAGAGCTGTCTCAAGGCCCCACAAGAGCCAGATGAACAACCTACACCCACACAACTCAGGTGTCAGCCTCTGAGACACGTAGCCAAGTTTCCCTGTCTTTTTTTCCCATGGAAATTCATGCTGAGGAAAAACCTTGGAGGCCGCAGCCACTTGATGTTTAGGGAGACACCTGGATGAGCACAGAACCGTGCCCCCAGTCATCCGGAAACGCTGCCCCAGGAGTCCAGCTCTGACTGTGTCCCACTGAGTATTCAGATCCCTGGCTGCCTTTGGCAACTAGACCCCCTCTCCATAGTACACTGTAGCCATTCTAGCTGGGCAACCTGGGAACACGGCTGGGGGTAGGGAGGAAGACAGGGCCAGAGAAGGAGCAGCAGGTGGTGAGGGAAGTGGAAAAAAGGTGCTTACCACAACAAGCAGGATTTTCACAAGGCCGCTACTCCCCTGTGTGACACAGATCCCATATGGGGATAGAGACCCTGAGGTGCCACATAGCACCATTCAGACCCCAAAACAGAAGGAGCTATATTCTCTAACATGATACCTTTGAGGGTTGGCAGGAGGGTCCGCAAAGCAGCCCATCAATACCCCTGGGCATGTGTTGGAAGCACATACTCTAGAGCCTACCCCAGACCTTCAGACCCAGACCCTGGGGTATAACGGCACCTTATGGGTTGAAGGAGAAGCTTCTGACCCCTGTTGGAGTGTAAAAACTAGACAGCTCAGCACTGTACAAGTTTTGCTGGCTGACAAAGAGAGAGAGGCCTGTTATCTATTTCATGGGGTAATTAAAGGAAATTGATGTTATTTTTCCTCTAAATGAGGCTTGTCTGGAATATCTCTGTTTTTTCATTCCACTCCAGGTTATCAAGGAAGTGAGGACCAAGCGAGGTCTGCCAAGTGGCCCTGTTCTCTATTCTGGCTGCGCAGATGCAGGGTTTCTACTGTCTTCCATCCGCCATTTGTTCTTTTTAAACATTCTTGCTCTTCCGTCAACCTTACCCTCACTAAAGGAGAATCCAGCCATGTATACAAAAGGGCACTCTGCGCATGTGGGGAATCCACAGGAGCCCAGCCAGGCACCTGTCTGGTGCACAAGCTTGCACACCTGGCCTGGTAAAGTCTTCCTCAGCTATGTGCACCTGCACAAGTTTGTTGGTGATACAGCACTGGGATCAGAACTCCTCTTTCCAGGATGACAGCCAGGCAGTAGCATCTTTTATCTGACTTTTCATTCATTCATTCATTCATGTTGTAATGGTAGATATTGAATCCAGGGCATCATATATGCTACGTATGTAGCACATACACCATACCTTCTGACCCAGAAGCTACTTGGTCTACTGGTGGATAGTTCGGGATCTTTCATGCTATGGCTACCATTAGTTGTACCGCTGTAAACATGTAAACACAGCTACGCCATATGTCTGTTATATGGTGCTTTTACTCTTGTAGAAAGATACCCAGAAGTAGTATTGCTGGGTGAAATGGAATACCTATTTTCAGTTTTTTAAGAAATTTCCATACTGCTTTCCTTAATGGTTATACCAGTTTACAGTCTCACCAGCAATGCTAACAGGGCTCCTTGCATCCTCCCCAGCATATACTGCTTTTTGAGTTCTTGACAGAAGCCATTCTTACTAGGATAAGATGGTATCTTGATATTGCTTTGATTTTCATTTATTTAATGGTTAAGGGCACTGAACATCTTTTCATGTATTTGCTGGTCATTTATACTTCTTCTTCCCCTGAGAACTGTCTCCAGAAGCATTTTTTAAAGCACAAGCAGTGCACATTAGTCTCCTGGGTAAGTCTGTCAGCAGCTCTTGCACACAAAGTGAAGCCCCAAGACCTGGTGCACTGGCCTAAGGGGTCAGCCTGGCCCCATCTCTGCACCACAACCTTCTCCATCACTAGCAATTGCCCTTTCTGCAGCTCCCAAATGCCAGACTGATCTCTGCGCTGTTAGCTTAAAACCACCCCCTGTAAGTGTGTTCCCACACAGGTGACCCTGGCGGCCTCCGTCACTTGCCATGTCTTGGTTCTATGCACAGCACTTATGGTTAGGATTTTTGTTTCTCTGTGATTTGTGCTGAACGTTTGTCCTTGCTTCTCCTGAGCTCTGGGAAGATGAGACCTGGTATGATGACCACTGTAATCCAGCAGAGGGTACAAGAGTCTCTAGCTCATGTTACATGCCAATAAATACAGCTGAGTGGAATCACTGCAACATTTATTTCTATATAAATACATACAACGTAAAACTTACCGTCTCTGCCAATTTTATGTGGACTGCTCTACAGAATTAAGTACATTCACACCGTATAACCATCACCACCAACCACCTCCAGAAATTTTCATATTGCAAAATGAAAACTCTACACCTACCAAACACTAACTCCCTATCCCTTCCCTTGCCCAGCTCTGACAAGCATCATTCTTTCTGTCTGGAAGAATCTGAAACAAGGTGCCTGATATAAGTGAGCTAATTCAGCATTTGTCCTTCAGTGGCCGGATTATTTCACTCAGGTTCCTGCCCGCAAATCTCACCCATGGTGTAGCATGGGTCAGAATTTCCTTCCTCTTAAAACTATGAATAATCCATTCATGCATACGTCATATTTTGCTTATTCATTCAACCATGTACACGTTGTTGCTTCCATCATTTGTAATTCTGACTACTGTGCATGATTTTGCCATGACCATGAGAATATAGACAGCTCTTCAAAATCTGCTCAAACCTTGATGTGGGATTTTGAGGTAATCTGCAATTTGACCAACTTCTATTTTACTCTGGCATTTGTAGTGGCCATAATACTGGGATGTTAACTGATGTTACTTTTATTTTTCCATGAGGGAAGCAGTATTTGCTACTATTTGGATTTGGGGAAAATTTCTCCCTGTGGGTTAGCTCCAGAGAATCATGGGAACCTTCTTCCTACTGTAGAAACCACAAGGAATGGAAAACTCACTGTGCCTGTCCCAGCTTTCCAGAGCAGGCAGGTCCCTAAAACTCCTTCTAAGCTTCCACACTGCCAGGAAGGGGTATAGACCGTTAGGAGATGTTCCCAGACAGAGACTCTGCAGCAGGAATCCATCAGTGGCCACCAGTACCCAGTAGTGAGTGTCCAGGAATAGCTCCTGATCTGCCTTTGGCCTGGCTCTCTCCTGCTGCCTGACCTCCTTGAGTTCTTCCCCGCCCCTAAGTCTTCCCCTACATTCAGAGCCTGGTGGTCCAGCCTCCTTTTCATCCTGGATACTTCCCTCTATACCTCCAAACCCATGATTCCTTTTCTCACTTACCTAGGTTCTGTTTCTCTTGCTTATAATCAACACCCTGAAGGATCCAAGAGGCAAGCCTCCTGTTCCAGGGTTTACAAAATTCCTTTCCTTTCCGTTGGAAAACAACACCTAGCATGCTGCCAGTTTTCTTTTGTACTCCATCTCTGTCTCCCAGGTCCTCAAAGTGACCAGAATGGTTCTGCTCTTAGGGCAGTCTTTTCTTCTGCCACTTGGGGATCTCCTCCAATAGAGCGCAGTGGTGAAGCTCTACCGAACAGCCAGGAGTCCTCTGATAGTTCTTTTTACCATGCATATTTCTGCTTCTTCTTCTGAAGGTTAGCGACCACCTTCCTTGAAAGATAAGATGTGCACAGAGAGAGACTGGTGGGGACTTGCCCGTGGCATGGTGCCTGCCTCTAAGGCTATATGGACAGGTAAGTATAATTACCTTTGTGCAGAAATACTTTCTGCCAGAGTTTGAGTAAACTATATTCCTGTGATGTGCTTGGAATAGATTTGGTTTTGTAGAAGCAAACTAATCAAGAAACTTAAAAAATATAGCTAATGTATTGAGTGCTGACTTCAGCGCTAAATCCTTTGCAAAGAATGTTGGTATAGAGTATCTGTCATTCATTAGTTCGTCCACAGACTCCACAAATATTTCTGGATCATCTACATGTGCCCCAGACCAAGGAAGAGCCTTATCTCAAAGGACTAACGGATACTAAGAGGAAAAATAGTAAGACGGGTATTATTGTGGCAAAATACATAGAACATCAAGCTTAACATTTTACAAATACTTAAGTGTCCAGTTCAGCAGCATTAAGTACCTGCAGAGTGCTATACAACCATCTCCACTACCCATCTCCAAAACTTGCCTCACTTGTGAAACTGCAAATCTTCCCCCATTAAATTCTACTCTTCGCTTCCCCCTTTCTCCTCCTCAGCTCCTAGAAAATACCATTCTGTTTCTGTCAATGGGCCTCTTCTAGTTGCCCGACATGGAGAAACCACACAGCATTTGTACTTCTGTGACTGGCCTATTTCACTTGGCACAGCATCCTCAAAGTTCCTGCAGGGTGTCGTGTCAGACTTTCCTTATTTTTTAAGGCTGAGTAATATTTCACTGCACGTAAGTGCCACATTGTATCTACTGACTGATTCATCAGTGGACACTTGGGTTATTTCTACCTTTTTGGCCATTATGAATAATGTTGCTCTGAATATAGGTATACAAATATATTTTTTTCTTTCACTTTTGAGTCTTTAGCAGAAAGTAAAATTGACAAATAATGTGGTAGGCTGTGGTTTTGTTTCTAAGAAGCTATATTGTCTCCATAGCAAGTATTCCATTAATATCCCCACAACAGTGGCAGGAGTTTCCATTCCTCTACAACCTCACCAGCACTTATCTTTGGTTTTTGTCTTTGTAAACATGTTTGTGGTTTGGAGACTGAACCCAAGGCCATTACACTGAGCTACATCCTCAGCCATTTTTTAATATTTAGAAACAAGATCTTGCTAAGTCACTAAGTTGCACACCCTGGGCCTGAACTTGAAATCCTTCTGACTCAGCTTCCTTGGGGGGAGAAGTGCTGAGATTAAAGGAATGAGCCACTTCCCTACCCTTCACAACGAGTGCAGAGTAGTCTGTCACTGAGCCTTTGACTTGCATTTCTAATAATTATTGATGTTGAACATATTTTCATGTACATATTGGTCATTTCTCTATCTTCTTTGGGAAAAAAAGGCCTACCCTTTGCCTATCTCTAAATCAGGTTGTTTTGCTGTTGCTAAGTTTTAGAAGTTGTCAAAATATTCTAGAAATCATTCACTCTGTAATTTGCAAATATTTCCTTCTATTCTATGGGTTGTCATTTTACTCTGTTTATAGTATCTTCTGAAGCACAAAAGTTTTTAATTTTGATGAAACCCAATCTGTCAATGTTTCCTTTTGTTGTTGGCTGTGCCTTTGATGTTATTATCCAAGACACTGCTGCCAAAATGAGTATCATGAAACTTTCTCCAATGTTTTCTTCTACAAAATTTATAGCTTTAGCTCTCAAATTTAAATCTTTCCTATATTTTTAGTTCATTTTTGTATATGCTGATAAACAAGGGTACAATTTTCATTCTTTTGAACAGGACTATCTGGTTTTCCCAGTATCAAAAAGACTGACTTTTTCCTTGAATGGTATTGGCCTCATCACATAGAGGGGAAGGGGTTCGGAAAGAGGCAATTCCCCATCAGATCCAACAGGAATCCACAGAGGAGCTTAATGCTACTGAGTGAGGAAGTCCTAATTCTGCTGAAAAAAGATCTTGCTGGCCACTCTAGTGTAAAGACTCGAGAGGGAATTGGAGTAGAGGCGAGGAGCCCAACAGGGAAGCTCTCACAGCTATTAAGATCAGAAACAACAGTGGTCAGTCCAGGGTGGAGGGGGATGGAAAGGATGGATCCAGACATGTTGCCACCCTGAGCAAGGTGACACCAGGGGCGTTTGGCCCTGGATTGGAGTTGTCATCCTGCTTTGCACTCACTAACTCCACACACTAACCCTGTTACTTCCCTGAGCCTCCATTTTCTTCCCTGTAAATTGATAATGACTAAATACAAAAGGCATAAGGTGGCGGTGATGCCAAAGCACCCACTTACTATGAGGGCTGGGGGCACATCACAAGTATCCACTCCTTGCCACCTCCTCTAACACAGAGGAGATAGGCCCTGTTGACACTGATCTACCACATCGCAACTGAAATGCTGTGAAAACTATGAGTAAATGCGTGACACTAAACACCCAAAGCTGAGATGCAGTATGTGCACGACTGTCTACCCGAGGGACAGAGCCTATCTGGCTTCCCGACCAGGTTCCACCATTGAGACGAGGTGACACACACGTGGAAGCTGTGACTGTTCACAGAGACCCCAGTCAGAGAGCAGAAAAGGGGTAGGCACTCAGACATCAGCACCCATGTCTCTATTACCCCTGGTGTGGAGAGAAATGTACTGGAATGAAGGTGCCCATCAACTCTCAAAGGTTTTCTTCCTAATCCAGGATGATTAGAAAGCCAAAGCCACTTCAGTCCTGCAGCCCCTCAGAACCCTCTCTGGAGGGAGGCAGATTGCTGGTGTCCTGCTCCAAGTATCTAATGACAGGGCTGTTGGCCTCAGCCACAAGTCCATCCCTTCCCTCTGGCTTATAGGTTATCGTATTTCCTCACAGAATCCCGTTTCTAAAACAGTTAGAGGCAGGAGAGAAATGTGTGGGTTTCCTAAGCTCAGATTTGAGGGGCAAAAGAAAGGTGATGGTGGTGGTGGAGGCCATCTTGTTCAAAACAAGGTGTCTAAAGGTAAATTGTCTTTCAATATGCTGAAACACCAGAAGGGTGAATGAAGAGAAGCCATGCCTGTGGGTAATCTGGAGACTGATTCGTTTCTGTCTTTTTTTTTTTTTTTTTTAATCAGCCCAGAAGTTCCAAGTACAGAGGACTGAAGGACTCAGGGCCATCACACTGGTAGCTCACGCGGCAAGGCCAACTCTACTGAAAGGAGGCTGCTTCTGGAAATAACAAATCCGGATTTACACAGCAGGCCCCGGGTCCTGGCACTTAGCAGCAGGATTTTGATATTTTGACGGATTCACATAAACAGCTGAAGGGGAAGATGTGAAAGGTGCTGAATGAAAAGAACAGAACTGCTCGGTCCCTCCTGTCCTTCTATTCCTGCAGCCCACATGGGCGGGAGTAGACGAGATATTTCTCTGGGACATGTCTATCCTCTCCCCTTCCCTGCCTGTGATAAAACAGCTGTCCTCACCCAGATAACTCAAGAAAGGAAATATCAAAGAAGCTTTGCCTTATTACTACGTTGGCTGATGTAATGAATGTTTCTTCCCTGTACTTGTACCCTGGATAATTAAAAAATAAGTAAATAAATGAGATGAGATATGTGAGATGAAATATACTGGTGCAGAGCCAGGCCCCACCAGTCCTCTTCACCTGCAGACTTGAGCACGGTAGCCCACCTTTCACCAGCTACCAAGGAGACATGAGTGTGTGCACACAACACCGAAGTGGTTCTTGGAAACCAGAGCCAGGTGCAAGTGAAGGAGCAACAGCAACTCCATTTCAGGGCATAGACCCAAAAGGATTGAAAACAAGACTTGGAGAGCAACAGCGCTACTCAGGAGAATGGTCTCAGTCCACTCCTGTTGCTACAGCTGAGTATCACATCTGGGATGATTTAGAAAGAACAGAAACATCTTTAGGTCATGCTTCTGGAGACCTGCAAGCCTAGAGCATGAAGCTGGCATGTGCTTCATAACATGGCTGAGAGTACCACATGGCAAGAGAGATCAAGCATGCTTGCTCAGGCATGTCCTCTTCCCATAAGGACACAAATGGCACCATAAGGGCCACACCCTCAGATCCATCTAATCCTAATTATCTCTCCAACCTTTAAAAATCATTAACATGTAAACTTTCAGATTTAAGTTTTCCATACATGAACCCAGAGTAATAAATACTCAAATCACTCATTAGTCAAGTGTGTACCAGAGGAGGAGTAGACAAACTAACCACAATGCACACGCATGCACTGGAATATCACTCAGCCTTGAAAAAGGCAGACAATTTTGACACTAATGACAACACACACAAATCCTGAGAACATTATGCTGAGTGAAATTAAGCCACAGAAAGAAGACTGCTGGATGACTCCACCTGTATGCCATAGCTAGCATACGCAAACTTAGAGAGACAGAGTGTAGAATGGTAGTTGTTTAACAGGAGCAAGGTTTCAGTTTTGGAAATGTTCTAGAGATGGCTAGTGTTGATGGCTGCATGACAATGTAAGTATACTAAACACACAGATCCGTGTGCTTAAAAATGATTCCAATCATAACTGTTGTATGTGCATTTTACCACAAAAGTTATTGGAACTCCCAGAGTTTACGACTCTACAGAGAAGGATACTTCCCTAGTGTTATATACATAGATGCCCTCATGTTGAAGAGGCACTTCCAGAAGAAGGTCCTCAAGGCCTCCATCATGTTTAGCTTTACAGAAGCACCCATCATGTAAAGAAATGTGTGAGTCCAACAGATAACTCCATGTGCCACTGCAACAGCCTCTACTTCAGAGTGTAACATGTCTGGGCGATGTGGGTAAAATATATGGAGCTTCCTACATATACAGAAGCCAGTCTGGGAAGGTAGCCTGACAAACAGATGAAAAAGGACCTGACACTCATGCCCTCAACACGCAGGACCACTGGTAGGGCTCCCCGGAACTGAGGTCATCAGCGTCTACTTACCTGTGGCCAGTAGAGGAAAAGCTTGGCCCAGTTCACATGGTCCGCCAATTACATCCTTTCCCCTTCAGTGGCCTCACTGCTGCTTGGAATAATGTCCCCTTCCCTCAGGACAACTCACCCACCCTCCCTCACCCCGCCCCCCATCTAATTCCCACCTACATCCTTACAGCTTCTCTACTGCATGCTGTAACTGTATTATATCATGTGCCTCCTTGTCCCCTAAATGGAGCTGACATACCTCCAGGCCCCACACTTGCTGCACGTACTACATGATCTCCACACCTGCATCCCAAATCTGACCAGCACTTACTCTGTCTCTAATCAAGGTCTGCTCGTTCATGACACCTCCACTCTTCTGGATGATCACTACCTGGCCTCCCACCTAAATCTCAATGGTCTCTGCATGTGTTCCTGTGTTAGGATGGATGCTTTATTCATTTGTTACTTCCTGCCTTTCAAGGAAAAGACCATAGGTATATCCCTGGAGCCTAATACAATGCCAAAGGTTTTCAAGTTCTTCATAAACAATTGCTGGGAAAAGAAATCAATGGGTAGAATGTGGGTGGTGTGGAGGAGACTTCAGTGCGCCCTTCCTGAGGAGGGAGGTTCTCCCACCCCCATTCCTCAAGTGAGGGTTTCCCTCCATCCTCATTCAACAAATAGGATGAAGACATAAGCTTTAAGACTCCTTATTCAGTTCCCTCGGTAACATAATTCTCCTGATTCCTACAGGCTCTCACGGCACACAACAAGCTGTTTTTCCTGAAGCTTTATTCTATTTCCTCCTATCAGACTGTTGACTCCTTAGAGCTGGGACCAAGATTTCTCCAGCTTTAACTGTCCCTAGAGTGGGTCTCGTGCATAAGATGGGTCCCTAGGAACCTTCTGGTAATGAGCGCTCCAGTCACAGGGCAGATCCAGGCACTAAAACACCACACAGGGTAGACACAGCACCAGGACACCCACCACTCTTCCACCTGCCCCCTTACATCTGGAGATCTGACTGCAAAGATGAGGATGCAGCACCTGCCCCCCCCCCCCCCCCCCCCCCCCCCCCCGCCCCC